>JAUJYV010001370.1:0-18364 GCA_033995625.1 Ophyiulus pilosus
CCCCCCCCCCCCCCCCCCCCCCCCAAATATCCGCATTTTGAATCCTCAAGCACGTACAGAACTGACCTAGGAAAATAAAAGGGGAAACAGGTGGGCATCAGTATACATAAACCTTGAAAAAGGATGGAAATTTACGATTTTCTAGGGTCTCCAGGGTCTGAAAGACCCTATTGGGGGTCTAACTCCAGGGGTCCATCCCAAGTAACTTCTTGAGGAATGTCGATACATAACGTAAGCTACTTATTTTGGAAACTTCCCACACAAACATAAATTTTAATAATTCCTCATGCATTATCGTAGAGAATTTGCAATTACGATTAATACTTTGCATATTTTCCAGTAGTTTTTTTTTAAAATATTTGAAAACAGTATAAACACATTCTATGCAAAACTTCTCCAGTAGACAATGACATTCTTTGTACCAGTTAATATGTCGTCACCAGGTTCTCTTTTTGCAACTTCTGTGATCAGAAATTAAGTTTAAATCGAAGATTCGAGGATTCAGAAAAGTATTGGATTGTACCGAGATTTCATATGGAATTTTCATTTTGGGAGTCTTCCAATTTTCGGTCTGAGTTTCCGTTTGGTGCCCTTTTACTCCTTCACCATGGAATTGTTTTTGAATTCGGGACAAACCCTATTAAAGGGAGATATATTTACAACAGCTGCTCAACCTACGTCAAAGAAGCCATCCTCTTTAGCACCAGCATCAATTAAAATTAATCCTGCCTCCTTTGATATCAAAACCGTTTCGGCGTTAATTTCATCATTAAATGACACTCATTTTCACACGTACAAAAAGGATTTTCCTTTTGCATCCTCTGGCCAAACCCACAGCAAAGGCCAATGCTCTTCAGAGCCAACATTTCAAATTGGAGGAAAAAAGCATACAAAAAGCTGTCCTCATATAAGGGCCGGATTAAGCCAAGAAGGGCTTTCCCTCCAATAGGTCCCTAGACTTTAGACTACGTATAATAAATAAGGCCTGTTTATGATGCACTATGGTGGGGGAGGAAAAGATTATCAACAAAAACCGAAATTCCCCCTCAAAATGCCAATTTCCATTCCAGAGGGATGAACTTGACCTTGCGGGTCAAATGGGCATTTTCAAGTACCCATCGAAGGGTCGTCAAAGACCTCGGCGAAAGCCCATCATAAATTTATTGCTGGTAGTCTAGTTTCTCAAACTAGTTCTGGGCTATCAAAATTCCAAGATACATTTGTAGTAATTTAAGTACAAATTATTCATTTAATAGTAGATTATAGCGCTTTAGGAGTCCCGAAATAAGGAAAATTAACTGTTTGCGGGTTTACTCATTTACAAATACGAGAAATTTATACAAAATGTAATGAAAATTAAGATTTGTAGATCAGTAGAAATTCGTTTTTGCCAAGTATTAATCTCTATTAAAATTGTGTAAAAACATCCACAATTAAGTGCCAAGTAAAATTCGAAAAATTCATGGAACCACTCCTTTATGTGGTGAGTTGGACCCAGACACACAAAAATCCAGGGCCCTTTTTGTCTTTATTCGTCAATACCCAAAGTCCATTCTTGGTTTAATCAAGTCCGGTCTGGGGCACTTCTCAATCTCGGCCTATCTGGAGGTCCTCTTTAGCTAAATCCGCCCCTGTCCATTCTAGGCTTAATCCGCTCATGGCTAAGGGCCCTTTATCCTTAATCCGGCCCTGATAGTGCCTAGAGCACTTCGACTGAATGTCGTCATCCTGTAAATAGGATCCCAGCTGACCCCTAGGATTGACCTTGTCCCGCTTTCCATATGGAGCTATGGGGGGTGCCGAAGGAGGGAGGGGTGTTTCGTTTCTATCCTCTCGTATCGGTTTTGTTTTGGTAATTTCTTCCATCCTAAGAAGAATAGGATAAAAAAACTACTTGAGAAACAAAAAAAGAAAAAAAAAGAAATGCATAATCAAGAAACATGAAAAAAATGGCTAACATGCGAACATCTGTCTTCTGGAAACACCCACTAGGACAGGAGGCATTGAAGCAGGAGAGAGGCAAGAGTGCCAGAGTTGCCGAAAACACTCGAAAGAGAGTGTGTGTGCCCTGTACGAGGAGGCAAAGCTCGGACTAAGGGCCAGGAAAAAAAAGTGCCAAAAACGATGAACTGTATGGGAGACTGGACGATGGTCATCCTGCTGGGGATGATGGGAGTGTCGACACTCATTTCGGGACTGAGAGTGCCGGAAGAAGGACCCAGGAAAACTGAGAGGTCCATGCGGGATGTCCTGGCCGCAATCGAGGCTCGCCTGGGGGCTGAGGGCCCTTGCATGATGGGCAGGATGGACGCCTTCGAGGCCAGGCTAGGTAGGATAGAGGCCAAGCTGGAGGAGCACCTCAACAGAATTAGAGAGGTAAGGTCAACTCTGGAATGATGAGAGGCTGGGCATAAGTCAAGAAGGGCCCTTCGAGGCCAAATTCAGCCAAGACAGGGGCGGAATAAGGGAATAAGGGACTTTTTGGTGTAAGGGCCCCATTCACTTAGTAGGAAATTAACACGGGTGAATTCAGGTCATTTTCGTGTTTTAGCACTCTTTCTGTAAACGTTTAAAATAAGAAGGGCCTCGTTTGGTAGAAATTTCCAAAACATGCATGTATATTCCATAACGTTTTTTACAAATTTTGAAATTTTATTTTAAAAT
Source organism: Ophyiulus pilosus (assembly GCA_033995625.1). Lineage (NCBI taxonomy): Eukaryota > Metazoa > Arthropoda > Diplopoda > Julida > Julidae > Ophyiulus > Ophyiulus pilosus. The sequence continues at coordinate 2,665 of JAUJYV010001370.1, forward strand.
CAAATCTTCAAATGTTAACCTTTTAATACACGTATGTAATCAATAACCTTGCTGTTACACGGAACTCCATTAGTATTAACTAGAAACAAACATGTATTCGTGTTGAGACCTTTTCCAGATAAAATATAGGGCCGACAGTTCAATTTTTCTTGAACCAAATACAGAAATTTATTATTTTTTCCACTTCAAAATCGGAACTTTCTAGAACATTTTAGTACATCATGTTGACGAAATTTCATGTTTCAACAATACGAATGTCAATGTTTTATTCATTTTTCGGTGGGGGTTTTTCCCCCGCTCATTTTCGTTGTAATTGGGAATGATAGATTCTGAGAATAGCAATTTGCGGTCCAGCGACCAAAAAAAAAAAATGGGGGACAAAAACTTAATGGAGATGCAGATGTGAGTCGTGGTATGCATGAAGAAAGCACCCTCGAAAATTGCTTTATAATCGTCACATTTTTTTAAAAACTTTCGTGAAATTGATCTTTATTGCCCACCACCAAGAGCTGGGACCTAGCCAATAACTGAACGAAAACGTCCTTAAGATCGTTGTCAGTAGTGATAAACTGGAAATACGATTTGTAGTGGTTTTCATTATGGTCAATTATTTAATCGACCATGAGATTTTCACCGTTGATGACAAAAACTGAACGAAAATTCCATTTAAATCCCTTTCAGGAGGGGTGTCAAATCAGGGGACATTCATCACTTGGGTTAACCCCTTGATATTAAACTGGAAATCCAATTATTGGTGGGTTTCACCATGACCAATTACATGTATAATCGGGCGTTAAATTTTCATTCATTTGTAAATGTACTCTATTTAGAATTACTGATAATCCAGCTCTGGTTTATTATCTGTAAATAAGCTTTCCCCGCATTGAGTGCTTATCAATTTTTGCGGGGGGTCCGGTGGTGACCCCTAAGGGTTAATAAAGTGGGCGCCGCAAAAGGCAGCAGACGTTATTAAAGTAGCAACAAATTGTTTTTATCTCATGTTAACTAGATGTAAAGTGACGGGGGCGTGGGAGGGCCAACAGCACACTGACGTTACAAGACTTGTTTTCGTTTCTTAATTTTTCAAAAATTTCTAATAAAAAATCGGTCAGAAATAACGTCATCACGATGTTAACCGACAAATCAGCAACTTCTTAATCCTAAATTCAACTCAGTTCCTTACTGCCAACAAAGAAATACGATAGGGTGTAAGAGGGAAACTTGGGTGATTTCCACATACTCGAATACTCAATTCAACTCAATACCTTAAATTTAAGTCAGTGTAATAATGCCATATGGTGCAGGAATGCCAGGATGGCTTTGGCAACAGTAGAACCCCTCTTATCTGTCCTAGTTGGGACAGGATGTTGGTTGGTTAAGGGTGTGGAATCCAGAGTTTATAAAAAGAATAATAGTATCAATGGCAGCTAAAGCCCTCTTTTTCAAAAACTCTAAAATCCCCCTTGTAATCTTGTTGCTTTGTGCTTCTTCCACAGGGAGAAATTGCCAAAGAGGTCCTGAAGGAGCCCTCTGCTTCAGAGCTTGGCAAGAAGATGGATTCCACAGCCGAAAAGCTCTTCGCCCGCCTCGGGATCTTCGAAGCCAAGTCCAACATCCAGATGACGGGTGTGGGAGTCAAGATCCAGCGCATGGAGAGGCAGCTGGGGAGGAGCATGGACGACACCCTAGACAAGATCCTCAAGATCGAGGAGAAGAACACCCAGATGATGGAGAACCTGTGGACGATGACCGTGGGTCGAAGCGACAGCGATGGCAGAAGCAACAGAGAGGAACCGGTGAAGATTCGGGCAGCAGCTGATGCCCAGCTTCAGGACGACGAAGGCCAGGAAGACGAGGGTCCTTCTTCATCCTCCGGTTGCCCTTCGACCCTTCTCCTGCACAATTTGACAACAGCCGTCGCTGAGGCTTCCATGGTCGGACAGAAGAAAGTGGAGGAGTTGGACAAGGACGTCGAGATCTATACCAGGAAGGTCCTCAACGCATTCCGGGAACTCACTGTGGAGCACAAGGGCCTCGAAAATGGCCTAAACAAGGTGGAAGGTCTGGGGAACCATACTCAGGAGATGATAAGGGAAGGGGTCAGGAGGATCCTCCAGCATATGAAACCTGTTACTGGTAAGCATTGCACCATGGTCACGTCGTTGGTTGGGGCCCAATACATTGATTATGGAAAATTGGCAGTGCCAACAAACCTGACACAATGGAGGATAGGGGTGTCTTAAACCAGGCCCTAATGAGCGATTTTCCCCATTTTCCCTAGCTTTCGATGACATTCTGCAATCTCTGCACAAGAAGGTCTCAAAGTTTGAAAACACCATCGACGCCAGCTTCGCCTCTCTGTTGGTGGCCCAAAACACCTTCATCGGCCTGTTGCAAGGGCTTGTCACCAAGATGGACGAAAAGTAAATCCATACTTTATGTTGAGGGGCATTCCCATGGGCAAAAACGACTTTATATAACTCTTGTTTCGTATTCGTAGGGCTTCTTCTCCTGTACTGCCATTGTACAGCTCCAGTGATGTCCTTTGGACTGCCATTGAGAGTCACAGGAAGGACGTCGGAACGGCATTGCATGACCTAGTCTGGACGGTTATCAAGGTGGGTAACGACACAATGGAACAAATGGCCTCCACTTTTGGAAAGCTGCAGCCGCAGCCTCAAGAGTGCCCCTGTAGCAGCGTCCCAGCACCACCAGATAACAGACAAGCCAAAGAGGCCCATTCAGACGCAGGAGAATATCTAGTTTCCTCTACTGCATCTCCTCAAGAAGAAGCACGAGAAGAGGAAGAAAAAGAGGACGACAAAGAAATAAACAAAATAATAAACAAATCAAACGACGAAACAAACTCTGAGGTCACAGACCAGACATAAGCCCTAATTAATGTGGTCCCACATGCTCGTAGCATAATGAAATAGCCCTACGTTGTAATATATATTTGTATTTTTTTTTAAGTCGAAAATATCTTTAAATGTAGATAAATGGTCCTGTTTAGTCCTTACAACAAGCCTTCCGAGGAGTTTGAAGGCTTGGTTCAGTGTGCCTTTAAATGAAAAAAGGTTAAAAAACACTTCTCCCGATATCGCATAATTAATTATCGTAAGATTTGACGGGAAGTGTTTATTTAACGTGTTGTCTCGCATCGGGATAAATCAGAATTTCCCATTGCCGTCTGTCGGCATTACCACTGGAGAGAAGAAATCTGAAAGCTTTCCGCAGTCAATCATCGGAAGACATTGGAAAATATACAAACGTCCTCCTCCACAATCCGGTTTTGGTATGACTACCGCTTTTATGGTTGGAAGGAGGAGTAAGGACCGTTTAATACTCTTGTCAATTTCATCTTCAGATTTATTTATTTTGTCTTCCCCGAGCTTTCAATGTTTTCTTTGCCATTGGGGTATTGTCAAGTGGACGAGCACCTCGTCGACCTCCGAAACCTCAACAAAAACCAACCACTTCAACCCTATCTTCAAATGATTAAAAAAAACTACAAAAATAGCAACGTTCTAACGCTGCTTTCAATTCGGATCAACATTTCACTCAATAGAGTGTAAACACGTCCAACACAAACTAAACAAAATCTTTTTATTTTGGAAGCTATGGTCTAACTAGGTTCAATATGGTCATGTTTATCAAAGTGTTGGTAAGCGTTTAATACCAGTGTTACCAGTTGTCACAGAAGCATATTTCTACAATTGATTTAAGGCTAACCAGGAGGCCTTTTGGAATAGTTAATTCCAATCCGTGTTTCTGTTTATAAGCGTATGTAAACACTTCTCATCACACTGACCACTATCATCACATACTATGTTTCTACGATGGATTTGAGACCAACTATCACTCCATTTACAAGTGCTTTAGGCTTGCTAATCCCAACATGTCCACCTGTTTGGTCAAGCGTTATGAGGCACAACCACTGTCATCAGAGGAGGTGTTTCTATGAGGAAATTGAGGCTAACAATTAATAGCCTCTGGTATATAAATGGAAAACCGAGCTAACCAACTGTTTATAAACGTTCCTCATCACTGTCATCACGGATGGCAACCTGTTTGCAGACACTTTTTACCCCTGTCAACACAAACGACGTTTTTAAGAGGCAGTTGAGGTTAATTATAGCTGAACGTTATTTATCCAAGTGTTCGTAAACACTCATCACACTACGAATGGTGACTTGAAATGGGCGTTTGAATGTTTGATGACGATATTAATGCACGATTACGTGCCATTGGACTCCCACAACTAGACCGTGGAATTGAGTGCACATTTTGAAAAACAGAACGGAACATTGAGTCTTAAGTAACAAGTAGTTTAAATTTAATTTACCTCCAATTTGCTGTTTGTGCTAAAGATGGCTTGCGCCTTGTGGCTTAGCTGGGCGAACGCAGCACTCAAAGCAGCCATTTTTCTCCTTCCTTCGTAAGTTAGTTCGCACTGATCTTCGTCGATTTCTCCTAACAAAATATCCAAATCCACGAACGAATTATCAAATTCTTTTTCCAAAGTTTCCAACCACCGGAGAGCAACAACTGTGCAAGAGGTCGCCATTTTGGAGTGCTAGAACACGTTGAACGAAATTTTGTACGGCGCTCTGGATAAACGCCCTAGAAAGTTAAAAGTCACGTGACTCCTGTCATAGCACGTGCATACGACGTTTGTGTAGAGAGCAGAACGGTTGGTTGTTATTTCTGTCTTTCATTTTCATGCAAATTTCATTCAATTTTTGTATGTAAATATCGATTTAATAGTTTATTATCACACCGTGATAAAGTTGTGAAGGGAGTAAATAGCTTATTGGAACTTTCTCGTTGTTATTAGGATATTTAAATCGTCTGTTTCGCTAGGCCTACAAATGGCTGATGAGGAATACGAACCTGATGAGTAAGTTTCCCAAAATTGAATCTCGAATTAGTTTTAACGTTCGATTAAATCATTCCCTAAACCATTTTTTAGTGCTGGAGATTTCGATGAAGTGGAAGAGGATGACAATTTGGACGAAATTGAGCAAGAAGAGGTAATCGCGTTGGAAAACAACATGCCAAAGTTGAAATTCCCAAAACGTGATTTTCAAACCACAAGTTTCTGTTATTTTCAGCAAGGAGAGTTTGTTGACGCCTCAAATTCGGAAGAACCTCGCCAAGCTCAGAAAAGGACGACGACAAACTACATGACCAAATACGAAAGAGCACGGATACTGGGAACGAGAGCGCTGCAGATTGCGTAAGTTCTGATGTGCATTGCGCAATCTTAGAATACGATCAGTTCTTCTATATTCTATAAAGCCCCTTGAAAGCCTATTGTTTTAGAAATCTATGTGATTTTAAAAAACGGGACCTAATGGCAGTTCCTCTAAACAAGGGTGTGGGGGTAGAACACTCAAAACCCCTTGCAGGCTAGTGAGACACTGACAAAACCAAACACAGGTAATTTTTTTCAAAATCTTATGTACTAAGCAGATTTTGTCCTACATTTCGACGTCATACGCATTCCTAACGAACTAGTTATGGAAAATTTTGAATAAGGAGTTTTGTTACCAAAAGTTTCATGTGTATCCCACACAAAACTAGCTTACAATCATTTTATGGGAAGTCACAGCCAAAACGTTTACGACAAGTTACCGTTATAGGAGAACAGACTGTATTTAGTTACGAAAACTCACCTTAATGAAGTAGTCATTGAAATAATCCTTTTTCGTTGATATTTTATAGCATGGGAGCTCCCGTGATGGTAGAACTGGAAGGAGAAACCGATCCGTTACAAATCGCCATCAAAGAGTTCAAGTAAGTTTCCCGTTGTAACATCCCCAGAACCTCTAGTCTATTTAAATCATGTTTGAGCCACAGCTAAATTTGTTGTATGCCGCAAACTAAACAAACACTTGAATAACAACGAACCTTGTGAGCCGTAGCGCATATTGTATGCCGGTCTCGAACTTCCAATCACAAAGTTGGCTGCTGCTTACGCTAAGGATTAAATTGCAGTCGGTATTACTAAAAATGTCCTTGTTTCCAGGGCGAGAAAGATTCCAATCGTCATCCGAAGATTCTTACCGGACGGCAGCTACGAAGATTGGGGAATGGACGAGCTGATTATAACGGATCGTTGAAAGTTGTTAACGTGCATTTTTTTTCTTCTTCGTGACCTTTTATCTGTCTCGTATTTGAATGTAAAATGGTTTTAATTAAGATAACGTTCTGTTCAATTGCTCGTTTGTTAATAAATATAAATTAAGGCTTATTACAATGCTGGTATTTTTTTTAAAAGAGGAAAAAATGTATTTTACACGATATTAAGCCATATAACTGAACAGGTTGATGTTATCTTCATCTCGTTTCATGTACTTGTGTTCGATTAGCCATTCGATTTGCTCCTTTATCATTTTTTTGGAAGGCAAGAACATGTTTTTAAGAATTTCTACTAATTCTGTCTGTAGTTGAGCATTTGTAATCCTCTTCCTCATTTTCATGATTTTAACTATGGCTTCCTGTTGGGGTCAAAACGAGTAAGCATTAACGGGAGTACGGAATTTGAAAACCCGAACTGTTAGTTTTGGGTGTAATAAAATGGTTTCACCAAACGTGAGAAACCAACCTGAGTCCTCAGTATGCGTAACTGTACAATGCTTTCGTTATCCTCTTCTTTGCTTTTCTCGGTGGACAACTGCAAACGACCGATTAAGTTGATTTTCCCTCGCCTTTGAGGCTTGCTATTTTTTCTGAAAACGAAATGTATAGAAATTAGGTTCCCCGATTCACTCGCCAAATCACTCGTCGATTTATTAAACTCACATTAAGGCAAATTCTTGGTTGATCCAAAATACTGTGCTGTCTTCGAAATCTTTGGGGGTTTTGGCCTCTGGATCGCACAATAAAACTTGCCTTTTCAGTTTAGGAAATGCGACTAACGACTGGAAACAAAGAAAATAATGAAAATGACGAAACACGTTTGGAGATGAGAAACACAAACTCGTGACACAGTAGAAACTCTCGTCACAAACAAGTTTTCAAGTATCAGTTTTAAGTGTTTTTCAGAAACAAAGTTTGCGATCAATCCGCAAAACTTTCGCCTTACCCATAGTGTCTTCCTCAGTTCTGGATCAGGTAATTCGGTAGCAAGCCTGAGGTTCTCAAAAGACACGCGATCGTAAGGCCTCTGGTTCCACGCGAACAGAACCGCCATCTGAAAAGTGGTTACGTCCAGGTCGAACTTTCCCACTTGATTGGAAAACGTAATCTACAAAATATTAATGTTCGTGTGCATTAAATTAACTGTTTGTTGACTCGAATAGCCCAGCGCACGGTCAGACGATAAACAATTTCACAAAACGTTGCGTTAAATTATAAACTATGGATTTACCGCTCCGTTAGACATGTGATGGTGCCACTGGAGTTTCCTGCCGCTGTGCTTCTTCCTGTAGAAATCTTCCACTTCCGGGATGTAGTCCTCCAGTTCCATGGGTAGGGAAACCGAAGTCCGTTCTCCACCCCGCGCCCAAGCTCCGGCGTTCAAAATTTTGATGTTTACCGAATCTGAAACAGGCATCCGGTTAAAAAACTACTCCCTATTAAGAATGGATTGTTATTCCAGAGTGCAAAATACCTCCAAGCATCGCTTTGCTGTTCCTGTGCTGTTTTTTGAACACTTGGTTGAGATCTTCACTAACTTTAATGTCTTGAAACATCCTCGCCAACTTGTTGACATAATCTGCAGGCATTCCGACATCCTAACATTTGGTAAAAAGTCTGGTTAGGGACCGAAAACACACATTTTTCTGGCGACATTTTTGAAACGTGGGACTCACCCTGAGCCACTCCACCATGTTTTCCTCTTTTTCGCTGTCTGCAGACGTGTCCAGGATGAGCCTTCTTGTCAAATGGGCCTTGTGATACCTCATGAACACGTCTTTGTTCGTAACATACTTTAAAACTAACAACTGGAAAGAGGATACAAAAAAAAAAACCACTTAAATATAGAACGGAATACAGTCTTCGTCCTCTACCGAAAGGTCCGTCTAGCCTGGATAATTCCTTACCACATCCCTAAGCTTGCTCTCGATCTCGTCGGACGTCAACTTCTTACTAAGCGGCGTCCTTCGTAGCAGCATGTCACAGTAGTTAGCCAAGAGTTCGGGACACTTCGATTCTGGCTGCGTTTTGTTACTGGCGCTGAAAGTAACACCGGCCAATTTTAGGCTGTGCCGTTATCATTGCTCATCCTAACGCGTTCGACCATCGAGAGAGAAAACTTACCCCTTTTGTTTAGTTGGTAATTCCAGTCGAAAGACCATCGTATCGTTTACTACCTGCTTATAAGCCTGCGAAGTAAAAAAAAGGACGACGCATAAAAAGACGTGTCGTTTTCGTAAAACCCAAGCCCACAAATCTAAATATCGGAGAGCGCGTCTTATTTTGCAATATGACGAGCACACACACTTTATCTCTGGCAGTTAGAAACCTCGGGTCGTCGCTGAATGCATCTTTAACCAGTTTGCTAAACCTGTTGAACAACTCCAGCAGCTGCTCCACATACTTTTCGGAGTCCTGAAATTGAAAGAAATTTCATTTTCTAAAGCTATAATGTTATCAAAACAAAATGCAGACGGCAGCATTCAAGAATCGTAGAGCTTGAACCAACAATTTGGCCAAATTGACTGCTCAAATGGAGTAGTTTAATCAGTGGTAATGTAGAATCAACTATAAATTTGTGCCGAAACGAAGTGTTTCCTCGATTAAAGCTGAACATTGACACATTCCAACAATGACTAGTTAAAAATGTTCCAAATAAACCGATTAGAAAAAGGTTATTAAAGCCAAGGAGTTACAAACCTGAGTTATCGTCTCAGCTACAGCCAACATGTCCGCTTGACCGGCGCTCATGATGTGAATTTCTAGAGCGGTAAGCATGGGAGCAATCCCTTCGGCAACACGGTCGAGTAACTTGAACATCAATTGTAATTCTACGATTTTGAAAAAAAAAGTTTTTGTTGGTTCACGACAGCAACGATAACGTTAAAGAAGCAACAATTTTATCGTTACTAAATTGCAACATCATAGGTTTTTGCCGATTAGCTTTCACATATGCACACATCCAAATATTTGCAAAATATTTAGCTGATGTGCTGTTCGACAAGAATCACAAACATGTGGCCAAACTTGTTCAACTGTATTTTCAAAGCCATTCAATTGAATTGACTTTTCAAAACAAAAGCTGCATAAAAAAATCGATAAAACTGTTGTTTTGTTTTTTAAAAACCGCAAGAGGGTCATTCAACTCACTATCAGTTTCATTGGTACGGATCATATCTGCGCATTCGGCCAAAATAGTTTCCTTAAAAGCTGTTACGAGTGCGCTTACGCAACAGTCAGTGAGCTGGAAAAAGAAGTTCGAGAAACGTGTTAAAACATCTGCAAGTTTAATTCGGTGAACATAAAGCATAAAAACGCTTTAAGATTCCAAATAAAGCAAAATTTCCGATTGTTTATGATTGTATTTCATGCACAAGATCTAATAGAAAATTGTTGGCATCGCTACCTTGTAAACGCATATTTTTTTCCAGTTTCGGAAAGTTTACAAAAGAACAACGTCGAAATGCCATAAACAATTATTTCCCGTATAGTTTGGACAATCCATACAACATACCACCTGAACAGATCCTGAGAATGCTTCCAAATACTTCTGAGCCCTTTGTTCTTCCTCCTTTAGCTTTTGCTCCGCATATTTCATGTAGTTCTGCACTCCGTTTGCCTCCAGATACTGAGAGGCTTTAGTCTTGTAAAACGATTCAGTCGCCTCGATGTAGGCCTTTTGAAAGTTTTCTCGGTAAATCTGTAACTTATCCTCCGTATTCGAACACAAGTTCACTACAAAGCACAAAAAAACACCGATGGAAACACGGGTTTAATATCCCGCAGCACAAATATTTTCACTGCCAGTTGTTGAGAAAATGGGCGAATTTGGGACTTTTCTGTTAAACCGATGTGAAAATAACACACTTCTGCCAAACACGGTTATTTTAACGGGAATTGCATGTATTCATGCTAAAAAGACCTTACCATATGATTCCCTGACTCCAATGACTAGCTGCGAGTCAAACGCTTCTCCGTTGCGCTCTGCATGCACCAGTTTCATGGCGCTATCCTGAAGCCGGACTTTTATGTCTGAAAATATGCTTTGGTTCCAGCTATCTAGCATCAGCTTTGAAACCAACAAATCAAAAAGAAGAAAACACAAAAAATGAAAATGCGTCTTATCGAGAACCAAAAAGCCAAACACGATTCAATCAGATTAAACATGTTAAAACTGCATCTGAAGCACAATGTACAATATTTACTTTACGAACGATGCTCTCGTCATTCTGCATCTTTTTTTGAGAGATGTGAGTCGATTTTCCTGCCAAAGCAGTTTCGAGCTGACCAAAAGGCATTGGAAGATAATTGCACTGGGCAAAGAATTTGCGCCACTCGGCAATATACGCTTTCAGTAAAGCCTGCTCTTCCTGATGCGCCAAGACTCTCTACAGAGAAAAAAAATAAATTCGACGTTTAGATATCAACCGCATGATTTCACATATGGCTAGCGTAAAAAGGCAGTTTTAGTTTTGTAACTATGCAGGGTACCCCAACAAATAACATTTTCAACTTCCCCGGCTTTTCCAGGTTTGAAAACAAATTTCCCTGACCAACTTGGCGTCATTTTGTCGTCACGAGTCACGGGCGTGTTGCGCATGCACAAATCGCATAACGTTCAACTTTCGACGTTGGTCGTGTCCCATAGTGAATCAGGCAAAAAAAATTTAAAGAAATAGGAGAAAGGGGCAGGAAACATCAAAGAGTGGTCCTAATCTCAAAGTTGAAAAAGGGCCCATATTATAGATAAATCATCCAGATGTGAAAATTGCCATCACTAGAAAATATCCAATTTAGGCTAATTACTTCTGCCCTCATTCTGACCATATGGTGTCCAAAGTCGAGCAAATTCACTGTTTAAAAGTTCAACAATATTTAATGTATTCAATTCCCCTGACTTTTCCAGGTCTTTCCAATTTCCCTGACTATTCCAGGTTTTCGGGTGCCCTGGTTAAATATCATAATACTGAGAATCGATCAAACGATATACATATTGCTTGAACGACGATTATAACGAGCTTTCATTTTTAGAGTTCTTCCCCTTTATCAGGCCCCTAACCCTATGGTGCTACTTGAAACAAATACTTACGACTTGTGCTTGCTTGATGAAGTCTAAAATGTCTTCCTGAAGAGACTGGTATACCTTTGCAGGTCCCTTGTCGTCCCAGAGACATACCAAATGAACTGACCAGAACAAATCCTGCCATTCGCCGCGGCTAACGGGTTCCTGCCTCAGAAGCTTCAATATTGTAGGCCGCATGCATGGCCATTTATCTTCAAACTGCAATTGCCCTTTGTCCTACAAACAAAAAGGCAAATATAAAATAATTAATATAAGCAATAATAATTTTTTTATACATTAAATCGAAATGAAGTTTCCAAACTCCAAACACTAGTCAGACGTTTGAAGTCCCACAAGAAACTCACGCATGTTTTTATTTTAGTGAACTTTAGTGTTATATATTTATCATCATTATAGCTTTTTTTGGCCTGGCAAGGCAAATTCATACTGTATAAAAATTCCAGGGAGAATTAGATATGTTGGTTATCCTTCCATGAACATGCTGTAAATATTACATTGAATTGAACTGAAGTAGTAGGGATCACGGTTTTCAGAACTCGAGAACAGTTTTTTTTTCAATTCAACTCAACCATATAATTGCCATATGGTAGTTGGGTCGTACCCAATTTCAGGAGAATGCTTCTACGTTAGTAGCGACTTAGACATAGTTCGATGAATGATAAATGGAGAAATGATGAAGAAATAACAGACGGGAAGGAAATTGGTCACAACCGATTTTTAGAGAAACTATTCCATGTAAACCACGTCGACCAGTTCGGTAATCCTGGTTTTGACACTCGAAGTCAGTTTTTAAACCCTTTTCAACACTATAACATGCCCTTGGTCAAGGCACATTATCAGCATTCAAAGGAAATATCTTATTTAAAAAATATTGCCTCAGCACGCATATATAAACACCTCAAACCCACTCACTCCAACCTTAGCTCACACTTAATTCAGGATGGACCCACCTCCTCTATGGATAATAATATACATACTCACCGGCATGCACCTCAATATCCCTGTCACATGGCTGACATGCAAAGTCGCCAATATCCCCGCTGCAGCACAAAACGCAATAGAGACCATGGACAAAATATGCACAATCGCAAATACCCGAACCCAACGTTCACACCACAAACACAAGCAAAGAAAACGAAAAGTCAACCAGCAAAACGCCCAGAGTCATATGTACCCCCCCCCCCCCTCATGTAAACAATAATAGGAAATGTTTCAAAAATTAAAAAGATTCAATTTTTCTTCAAACTCTGGCACCCTGGGTTTCACAAACTGGACAAGCCCATCATCATTTTTTACATTTTATTGCGTTACATATTTACTAACTATTGTAGACCAGAAGAAAAAAAAATACAAAAATCAACCGTTCAAAAACAATATTATCTATTGTTATTTTAACTTTTTTTCTGGTAATGAAGGACCGAAATTAAGGTCTTAATTAGTTTGTCCTTAGAACAAGTTTATATGCATTGTTACCATTGTTATACTTTACTCTTGGTTTCCAAAAAAAGTCAAATTAATCTAAAAACTGCAAACGTCAGCTTTGAGGTCCCTTGGTATATAGGTCACTTGTAGACTGCCCTTAACTTGAGTGATTATATTGTCTTGGACCAACTATTGTTTAGGGCCATTACGGATTTCCTAATACATGCATGGAAATAGTTAAATTTCTTTGTTATATTATTGCGAAAATACGAAGAAAGTCTTGTTCAGGATAAACGTTCATGATGATAAAAGAAAATAGAAGGATTTCGAAACATTGTCAAGCGGTAAAAGGATAGAAAATGGTGGAGTGACAATCGAAAGTAAAGAAGGCTTAACGACACATAAGGAGTAATTAATATTAAACATTGATATATTTCCATATAAGGTACAAGAAACTAATGATATATAGTTCGTAATAACAAAAAAAAGTTCGTTTTAATCACGAAATATATAAAAGACAAAATACTAACCTTCAACAAAGGGGCAGGCATCGCAGTAGCCATGATTTCGAACAATTCGAACATGAAACAATGATGCCAGACGACGTTGGGGATTTTATTTAGACAGTGAAAAGTCACATCATGACCTTGTAAACAGCAATATGCTTTCCGAATTCGGATATATAGTTTCTTATACTTTCTTGGAGGAACATTTCTTTCGGATGTATTATCTATATAAATAAAGAATTTAATACAATTAATTTTTTGAACAGGGTATTCAAATAACGACGGGGATCAAAAAGAATTATTCTAAGCAACAAATTATTCATTTCTAGAGGTTAATTTCAACATTAATAATGTTAATTATCTTGTAAAAGTTTATTAGAAAACTTTGTAACAAAAAGAAATACTACAAATTATAAATTAATACAACATTTAAAAACATTACTGTGGTGACCGCTATCCAAATTTAAATAATATAATATAAATTAAGATTTGTTTTACACTTTATTAACATATAATGGGTGCAAATTTGCATGCACATGAACTTACATGATTCTATTTAAAAACAAAAAGAAAGTTTTACATAAATGTTCAAGTTCTTTTGACATCTTTTTAAATAATAAAACTTTAAAAATCCTGTTAAGTTGATTTATTTTTTCACCGTGTTTTATAAAGTGGATTTCAATATACTGTAGGGTATTTCCTGTTCTATGACCCTTCACACTACGGAGTGTTAATAAAGCTTCACGTTTGATATTCACAGTTTCCTTTTTATCATTAAAATATGCAGCTACGTTTATCAGTTTGAAATTGGAAGTCTTCAGAAGTCATCAGTCATAGCACTGCCTCTAGAAACCCTACACCAAACCTTAATTTACAAACTGTATTTATTCTACATTCTTCCAAATACAAAAACTTAATGCACTGAAACCTAAGAAACTAGTAAAACTAAAGATTTTTAAACTTTTTAGTAGTGTACATCACAACACAAGTTACCTTAAGTGTGCTAAGCCCGAAAACTATCAAGACTGTGGTTCCGTATCTTTTCTAGATTTTGGAATGAGCATTTTCGGTAGCTGCGCTATTCTCTGAACGACGGTCATTTCTTCATCTTTTTCTGGTATGTGAAGCTCAAAAGCGCTGAAGTGTCGCAAAACATTTTTGACAACACCTTCGTCTAACCTGTGAGCGTCGGCGATAGTTTTGGCAGTCACTTTCTCCGGATTGCTTTGGTGTTCCATGATGAAATTGATTGCTTGGATCAAAGAGACCTTTCCTTGTGGCACGTGTTTCGGCTCCACGTAACCTAGCATCGGATGGTCGACGGTTCTGCGATAGGAGGGTAACGGCCTACTTTCGGAAGTGCCTTCTCCCTTCAGAGAATCCTAGCGTAAATCGAGAAGATGGCTTATTAAAAACTAGTTTTAGAACATGCCGTAGAACGTATGGTCATAGTAGAATCACATGACATTTTATCACGGTAGTGTATATATATTCTATTTTAGTACACGAACCTTGGACGTCACCGATTCTTGCGTTACGACATAAACTGACTTTAAATTTGACAGGAGATCATCGTCCTTCTTTTGAAATTCATCCAATCCTGAAACAATATAAATGTAACACATTACGAGATAACACAAGTAATTACCTTCGTATGGAAACTATGCCATTATATGTAACGCTGTGTTCTGTAGATTCATTATCATCGATCAGTTAAAGGTCTTGGAGTTTCAAATTTCCAAAACTTCCCACGAAAAATGATAAGGAGTGCATACAGGGTGGGGCAAAAGTTGGTTTATACTTTTCAATAAATGCGATTACGTTGATAAATCCAAGACCTGGGTCACCCTGTATTCTAACCAGTTGCTAAATATAATGGCTTATGAAGCTATTTAATTCGTTAATTTGAAAGTAGAGATGAGTCAAGGCTTTTTTGATGTACATATCAGTTCGACCTGTACATATAAGGAATTACCTTGTCTTGTTCCATCCGGTTGTCTGTCTGAAGGATGCCGAGGTGCGTGTCGTAGTTTTTCCGAATCTAGAATCTTATGTGCTCTACTTTGAACATTGTAATTCTTAAAAGGCCGAAAAGCGATGGAAAGAGCTTTCCCCATCGTCAAAACAGCATGTGAAACTTCGTTTCAAAAGAACAATAATATTTTACTCCTCTTAAGCAATAATACTAAAAGCGGACCAATAACCAATAGGGTGCCAGTCTGCGTACATCTTAGCTATGTGTGATACACAGTGTGGACGGTTTGCTCGTCGTGATATTCAGTACTCTAGCTCTCTTTCCATTGACGGCTCGTATATATAATTAGTGGGGGTGCTCTTGGAGATGCCAGCACAACACACGCCAGGGTCGGCACTGCAGGAGCGACAGTGCACGCTTTCCCTTGCAGCTTCCTATGTGCGCATGCGCACATCAGTTAAACTCCACGCCGCTGGAACTACATGTGTTAGGGTCTTCACAACTAGTCACAACGTCGTCTGCTTGTGACGTCACGAGTGTACATGTGAATGAGAGAATTTCGGTAGTGCT
>JAUJYV010001371.1:0-18356 GCA_033995625.1 Ophyiulus pilosus
GTGCAAACATGAACACTAGAGAAAAAGTACTTCTAAATAAAAAACACTAGTTGAACATGTGTCCATTCAGAAGTTCTTCTTTTACTAGAATTTATATTAAAGTCTATATATGAATATGTTCTGTATAGTAATATCATATCTTCATATTGAAATTTCCATGAATTTCTGGGTCATTGAAGGTATTGAAAAAACTCTTTTTGGATTGAATTTTACATACAAGTAAACTTTTTTGTTGTTGTAAATTTTCATGAAGTATTGAAGCATCTAAGATATTGAATGAACATAAATCTCTTGAATTCACTGAAATATGGGTAGGTTAAACCTATGCTATAAGCTAGATTCAATTCAAACCGAAGCTATCATTTTTTAATGGATTTTGCGGCTAAATTCACTTAGTTGCTGAATTCATTGAATCCTGGCTTGGTTATGCTATCAATTTGGTCCCTTGACGTTTTGTATCTCTTTTCAATAACACGTACAGGTATACATTTCAGTTTGTATTTGAACGTTTTTGTGTCATGGCCAATAGATGTTTTTCCTTTATTTATTTTTTCTTCTATTTAAGATAGCACCGCAAGATACCCAATATTTGCGGTAAGATCATGGATTTCTTTTTTATATATATAAATCCGTATGGAATAAATTTTTCATTTGAACGACTCTATTGAAGCAAAAAAAAAATCGTCTTTGCTTACAATGCATTGTCGGTGTCGCACATGGTCTTCACAATAGCTAAATCCATTCCATAGATCTTACAGGTAGCATGCTGCTTTCAAAAACAGTTACCGGTATGCAAAAAAATGCCGCCTACCTGTGTTTTTGGCGATGATATATTCGAATGATGCAGATGGTCGTAATGAAGACAATCAGAAAAAGAGCAATAGCTATGGTTGCCATTGCTAACAGCTTGCTGTCCTTCTTAAATAAATCTGTGATGGAAAACAAATTTTAAAAACAGTTAGTGCATGGACTTTAAAATTTATCTTCTTATCAAATGTGGAAATAATGGGTTACTCATGTTATGGAGAGTATCATTATTGCAAATTTGTGATTTATGAAAAACTGTAGTTTTCTGCTTTAGATATGTAAAAAATGTTTTACATGTAATACAAATTAGGCAAACTTCTAGACACGTATTTTTGTAAAAGAGACGGAAAGGACTGTAGTATCTTAATGGACTAAGATTTTTGATTGTCCCCTTTATAGCCCAATGGTATTTTAATGCTAGACTAGCATGCCATTCGCTTGATATCTTCTCTAACAGACACGAAACAAAAGCAAATAATAAATGACAGAAACGAAAGACAAACAAAGAAACGTTGGAACCCCAAAGCAGCAAAATGCGAGATAAAGGAAGCATGCTCAAAGCTTAAGCGAAATAGTCTTATAAGCAACAATAACAACATTCCTTTAAGCCTTCAAGTAAGGTTTCTATTATGTCTGGGATTAAAGCAAAGCTTTTTTTTAAAAAAAAAAACACCAACAACATCTGAATGGGTAACACAAATGATAGAACAAAGACTTGGCCAATGTAGTGGCTATGTAATTATCTTCATCTACCACTCCTCCACTTTTGAGATTCACTATATGGAGAATCAACGTTTTTCTTTATTATCAACAACAAACTTACCTATCCATTCCAAGCTAGTAATATATCTCCCGGAAGTAAAGCAGTCATTGTTGTCGTCATTTCCTTCATTCACTTTGTGTAACATTCTTGCATAGTCTCCAAGTATGGACGATGCTTTTGTTTCGTTGGCTTTTTCTGGAAATTTAGTTTCGTGTTGCCTTATTGCCTTTCGCCAAATTGGCCACATTGGTCGCAGACTTTTGTTCTGCGTATTTGGAAATGACGCCGGTTTTATAAAAATGAAAGGCATAGCTCTGGTACTTGGATGTTGCATCTTTTTCTTTACATGATTTGCATGAATTATCTCGGTTTTGGTGGCATTGCTTCCCTGTTTTTCAGTAACTTTCGTCCCGCTGTCTTTATCGTGGATTTTCAACCTCGAAAGGATAGGGTCCATGATCCATTTAGCAAATGCAGTTTTTTCTGTGGATGAAATTGTTGGAGACAGATCTGACAAGCGTCTATTGTCCTGCTTGGCGGCACCCGTTTCCTGCAAATTATGCTTTGTGTCCTTTAAACTTGCATTGTTATCGACTGGCCAGGAATCGTTCACTGGTCTTTGAAAAGTCGGAATTGGCAGTGAAAATTGCTCCTTGGTGACACTAGTCTTTAGAAAATCTAGATTCGGATTGACACTAATCGGCAATGGAGTTTGGGTGTCCACCATGTTCTTTCGAAAATCTAGATTTGTCAAGTCAGTTTGGGCATACATATAGGGTTCCATAAACCGAAGAGAGTTTTTACCCATAAATGGAATTCTAGACTGATTGTTATCTTTGATTTCTGGCAAAATATACCTCGCGACCTCCATTGGCACATTATATCCCATTGAGCCAGCACCAGGTCCTGACTTTGGGACCATTTCCGAGTCGATACCGTACCGTTGACGAACCCATTTTTCAAACATATAGGGATATTGCCATTCGAATGAACTTCCCCAGGGCGAATCACGATGTATAGCAGGCATCATTATGTAACGAGAATTTGGGAAAATGTACTGCCCGTTTTGGAAATCGTGACGCTCCATTGAAGGTACCATATTTTGCATTGTGGCGAGTTGATTTTCTTTTGAAATCGCGTAATGTTCCTTTGAAAGTACTTCATTTTTCTTCGGCCAAATTGGTTGTAGAATTTTATTCCACATTCGAGGTTCCAACACCGGAAACGGAAGTGGCGTCGTTCTTACGTGAACGACAGTAAGTTCAGTGTTCGGCAAAGCTCTGGTACTTGGACGCCCTTTGAATTTATTTTCATGATCTGCATGAACTACCTCGCTTTTGATGGCTGTACTTGAATGTTTTTCAGTAACTTCCTGTCCACTGTCTTCATCGTGGATTTTCAACCTAGAAAGGACCGGGTCCATGATCCATTTGGCGAAAGCTGTTTTTTCCGTAGATGAAATGTCATTTGCAGACAATTGTGACAAGCGTTCGTGTTCTTCAGTTACTTTCTTTCCACTGTCTTTATCGTGGAATTTCAACCTCGAAAGGACCGGGTCCATGATCCATTTAGCGAACGTTTTTTTTTCTGTGGACGAAATTGTCTTTGGAGACAATTCTAACAAGCGTCCATTGTCTTGCTCGGCGGCATTCGTTTCCTGCAAATTACCCTGTGTGCCCTTTGCACGAGTTTTCTTATCGACTGGCCAGAAATTGTGCACTGGTCTTCGAAAACTCGGAATTTGCGGTGAAAATTTCTGCTTTTTGGTACTAGTCTTTAGAGAGTTTATATCTGGATTGGCACTAATCGATTGAATGTTAATCTTCTTTTGAATATCTTGATATGTAAAGTTTGCGTGGGCATACATAGAGGGTTTCATAAACCGAAGAGAGCTTCTGTCCTTAACTGGCGTTCTAGACTGTTTGTTAACCATCATTTCTGGTAAAACGTACCTCGTGACCTCATGGAGCACATTATTCCCCAATAAGCCAGCACTAGGTCCTGTCTTTGTAGCCTTTTTAGAGTCGATACCGTACCGTTGACGAACCCACTTTTCAAAATGTGGATATTGCCATTCGAATGAACTTCCCAGTGGCGAATAACGATGGTCAATAGGTATCATTATGTGGTGATTCTTATTTGGAAAACTCCACTGCCCGTTTTGGAAAGCATTATGCTTCATTGGAGACACCAGATGCTGCTTTGGGACAACTTTATCCTTTGAGACCACTTTTTTCTTTGGGACCACTTTATCCTTTGGGACCACTTTTTTCTTTGGGACCACTTTTTTCTTTGGGACCACTTTTTTTTTTTGGAACACTTTTTCCTGTGACAAAACTTCATTGTTCTTTGGACCGACTTGATGCTGCGATGGGATTTCTTGAATTTTCTTTGAGGAAACTTGGATAAACTTTGGATAATCTCGATGTCCCTTTGAAAGATGCTTTGCTGAAGGTGCTGGAATCGACGGCCGATGTAGATGAAGCTCTCCAGGGAAAACCTGTTGCTGCTTGGATCGAGCATGAGGCACCTCTGGAAGTCTTTGGTACACATTAGGGATATTTTGTTTCTCCGTCTGGAGGATCTGATTTCTATCAGGGAACATAGGGTACCGTGCAGGTTCTATTCGTTGATGGTAGAATGACGCAATACCATTCTTCTCGGAATGCACCGGTCGTCTTGGAGATGCAATCATGCGGAGGACGTCCGGGTCGTCAGCACCGATGGCATCCGGATCGATAATTGGAAATCCGAGGCCGGCGTTTTCAATAAGACTCTCCGACGTCCGAACAACGTTCATGGCCCTTGGGTGGGATTCCGGCAATAAAGGTTTGATTGAATTATCCACGTCCGCATCATCGCCGTTGTCGATAACAATCTGCTGATCCGTCGTCCGATAAACATCGATGGCCCCCACGCGGCGCTCCATCAATAAAGGCGCGATTGAATTATCAGCAGTTCTCGCGTTATGGTCTCTGATGTCTAATGGAATGACAACTGGTGGTGTTATTGTTATCTTTTTTACACTTGCAGAAGGCATTCGAGTTCTGGCGGCTGAGGACCCTAGACGAATGTTAAAGGGCGATAGAGGACGAGGAGCCAAATAAATGAACCTCCGACCCTCTAGTTCCACCGACTTCCAGGTTCGTTCGGCGCGAACTGGTCGGAACCCTTGCTGCATGGCATTTTCGTGATGAGGATGGCCATCTGCAATGGCGTTTTCGTGGTGACGGCCATCTTGAAAAATGCTTTTCTGATGACGGCCATCTGCAATGGCGTTTTCGTGGTGACGGCCATCTTGAAAAATGCTTTTCTGATGACGGCCATCTGCAATGGCGTCATCTTGCTGACGGCCATCTTGAAAAATTCTTTCCTGATGGTGGTCAAAGGGAATGAAGTTTTTGTGGCGACCGCCATCTTGAGAAATGCTTTCCTGATAACGGTCGATTGGATTGTCCTGACGTTTGTGGTGACGTTCATCTTGAATAATGCTTTTCTGATGGCGGCCATTTGGCATGATGTTTTCATGGTGACGACCATCTTGAAAAATGTTTTCCAGATGACGATCAAATGGGATGGGGTCTTCGTGGTGACGGCCATTTTGAATAATACTTTCGTATTGGAAGCCATTTGGAATGACGTTTTTCTTGTTTTCTGAAAATAAAAAACGAAAAAAAACACACTAAATTAAAATAGTTGAGTGACGGATTTGTTTGATTGTTGTGGCCCGATTTTGGCTACGATTTAGCAAGTTTTCCATATTTTTAGTGACAAGGTTGTTAAGTTCTTAATGTTCTTAATTCCTAGTTTGATATGAATCGGCATTTAGTTAAGGAATCGATGTACTTAATTGAGAAAAAATATCCACTATAGTTATTCACAAATTTAGGTTCCAAAATGTTGGGCGTAATATATGTACATTAAACCACTCCGTTTTAGACCTTATAGTTTCTGACGTGCAATAAATTCTTTTTTCAAAAGATTTGTGTGCTAATGTTGTCATCTTTTTAAGCTTAGCAGACCATAGTGCAACTGCTATATATTTGTCGGATTGCCTGTCATGTCTACCTTACTCAAACAACTCTAACCTCTACAGTCATATAAATGTACTTAGTGCAGTATCTGTTAAAGTAGAACATTAAAATACGTGCTTATTGGGTTTATTTTTTCTAAATATTATGTTTTAAGGCACTTTCTCATGTTAAGCCAATAATGGCACGTCTGAGCGTCATTTTCTACCATGCAACGAAATCGGTAATGGCCTATGCATTGTGCTTTGTTGCATTGGGGAACATGCCATTCATTACGGGTTTTTTTTTTCACTAATGGCATCGATGCCATCCATTTGAAGATCAACAAGTCAACTGTCAATCCATTACAGAGGCAGCATATTATCAATGAGGAACGGTCGTTTATATTAATGAACATGCACTTCGTTATTTGCTCGTGTACAACACATTTTCAATGCTTACATAAGCAAATTTCAATATATACTCTTTTATCACATGCCTGTAAGGCAGTATTTGCGCAAGTTAATTCGAGTGGTTGTTTAACAGGTTTTCGGATATGCTTCCTTTTTTCAAAAGTAAATTTGGTAGTTTTTGCTGTTTTGTATTACTGCATGCGTGCCTGGATTTTCCATGTAAAGCTGATTACTTGAATGCTCTGTATAGATTTCTGCGAATATTGCTAAGCTGCTTTACTTTTCTATTTTTTGATCATAGCTTATTATCTATCAGGAATGGATTTTCTAAAAGTATTGCGAATCCACACACATGTAATAACGAGTTTTGCTTCACATGATTTCTACATTGTGGGAAGCCACTTGTTGTGCTAGAGAACGTCAACTCTATTTTCGTAAAGGGATTGCACCATTTCAGTGACAAAAGAGTGAAAAGTAATAAAATACTCGTATAACATTTCTGAAATCACTTTCACAATTTTTCTTTTCTGGAAAATATTTGATTCTGAGATTTTATCAGAAATATATTTTATAAAAATGTTAAATGTGACACAAGGGTCACAAAGTTATTTTAACATTTTAAGAATATTTTTACCTTCTTATTATTTTCTTATATTCATTTCATGATATGACCTTGCTGAAATCGTTTCAGAATTTTTCTTGTTTCGAAATAATTTATTATAAGTTTTTGTCAGAAATATATTTTTTACAATTTTAAATTCATAAGTTTATTTTAACATTTTAAGATTAGTTTTTTCTTTAATATTATTAGTGTCTTAAAATCATTTCATGATTGCATTCCAACGTGACGTTGGTAATTTGATATGGGTGAATTCAGATTGAAATATCCAAAGTATACTTCTGCTTTTTATTGATCGCATTTCGGATTTTGGAGCGTCTTCGAGAGGAGGCGTGGAAGACGTTTTCAGTTCACCCACCCACCATTTAACCCTTAATTGGCCACCATTTTCGGCTCTCTGATTTGGCATTATTGATTTCTTACCGAAATTCTTTGGGATCATCATCATAAGGTCTTGCCATTGAGTCTGAAAGGGAATAAAATTTGATTCTTCAATTCTAGTGCTCCAGTTTCATGAGGTTAAAACATCCCCCTGAGTCTCTTAAGGTCGGTCTAACGTTTTAAATGTACCGAATTGAAATTAATTAAAAGGATTTCATTTCCTATCTGTGTTTATCCACTACCTTTTAAACACGCTCTTATTGGTATATTTCGACAATTCCACTTCCGCATTATTTTATTGATATGACTAGCCTTGAAAAAGCAATCACTGCTGGCGTTCGTGATATGCAGTGAAGCAAATGATGTTGGTGAAGAATGTTATTAAGATATGAATATCTCCAATATTTCTAAACGATAACCAAATGAAAAACCATTTCCCCATTGAATGCTAAAGTTTAATATTTAAAGAGCGGTTTTTTATATGGTGCAGTAAGTTTGAGAAAAAAATGCTAGCTAATGCAAATTCATATGGGCAAAATGTTTTGATTTGCTATAGGCTCTATAATACATATGGCGTTTATACTATGCACGTATATGTTGTAATTAAGTAACATCAACATGCGCCAGTCGACCGGTTTAGCTCCACCCATTTCCGGCAAGTGAGCAAATGGGATGGACCGGTTTGCCGGAAATGGGTGTAGCTAAACTGGTCAACTGACGCATGTTGACGATACTTAATCTATAGCAGCGGGAGAAAATATATAGGGCTATACAGTATATACGGCATGCCGTATAATGTCCAATATGTGCCAATATACTATATTCTCCTTGTATATCCACATTTATGACCATATATGGACATAACAGAAATCTGACACGTATGAAGATACTATATATGGGTATGATTGCATACTCGGATGTATGGTCATATTCGCATATATGATAAATTATAGAGCAAAACGACATATATGGGAATGTGCTAAATTTATGGTATGTCCATAAAAAACATTTCACATACACACTTGCATATACATACGTACATGCGCAAGTATGTCAATTTATTTTTCAACTTAGGTCGCTTACAGTTATTTCGAGTCATATATGTTTCGGGTTAAGTGGTGAAATCATATTAAATTTAAATGACGTTTAATGCTAGTTTTCCTTACTTTTTCATTAAAATTTTCCTGACCGTCTTGTAGTTCTGAAATTCGGAGAAATTTACAGGTAGCTATAGGCAGTAGTATAATATACGCTTTAAAAATGAAATGGTTATTGAAAATGTGTACTGCAGCTGACTCAAGTGTGCTTCTCACCTTCAATATCGACGTTATCATAATAACGGTCAGCCGAATATGAGCAGTGCATGAACAGGAGGGATAACCATAACTGCAAGAACATAAATATGAAATCCATTTCAGGCATTTGATCCAACTTTGAACCTTTTTCGCCACGCCGACCATCCCATTTTCCATCGTTAAAAATCTGTGTTCGACTTTTTAACCTCGTTGCAAATCGATTCAGAAGTACATTACCCAAAGTGGTGTTTTTTCTATTATCTTCATGAATAGCCAGCCTGTACATGTCAGAGCGTATCAAAAACGGACGTAAGCCTTCCTATATACATTATTCATATACAGTAAACATGGTCCGGGTTTTTGTAACCTCAAAGAAATATTTTGATCGGAACAATTTCTTTTAAAAAAAATGTTGGAAACACGTGCATAGCGCATGCTCAGAGGAACTACGATTTGCACCACTGCGAAAGCGAATATCAACGTGCGGGTAACACTGCGGAATAATACACATAAAATTTAAAGTGTTTGTGAAATGCACTTGCCTCAAATACCAAAACTCCGTTCTTTTCAAGTCTCTATATGTCATTGTGTTTCAAATGCAGTTTAATGGACAATATTGGTGGCTTGAATATAATCATTTCTTACCAGCCTTCAATATATACAGCAATATACGTCGTAATATGAGTTTTAGAAAAATGAGAAATATGAGTGTTGTGTCAATTTTAAAATTTAAGATTTATATAAAATTCAAGGCTAAAATACACATATTATGAATTTTTCTTCGATGCCCCTGAATGATGGCAATCACTGCAAGCATGTGAGCTATGCAGTTTTACATTACTTTTGTCTGGAAATTATGGCCAAAAGTTATCTCTTGTGCAGTGTTGGTTAATGTCACCAATTAAAAAAAGTATATTTAAATATACAGTATAGTGCAACCATTATAAATAAACAAATACCCTATTTAAACGTACTCTATCTGAATTTCATAGAGGCTATTTCGAATTATTTTAAAATACGAGGCGTGTGTATACAGTATAATGAAGTTCATTAAAATATATTTAAATATAATGTATATTCCAATAATTGAAAATAAACAAATTCCCTATTTACACACAGCTGAATTTCGTGGAGACCAAGGCGAATTTACATAATGATCTTCATTAAAATATATTTAAATACTACTCCAACAGTTCCAAATACACAAATCCCTTATTTAAACGTAGCTAACTTTCGTATACTTTTGAATGATTTTGAAATCTTATGCATGTGTATATTGTGAACTTTATTAACACGTATTTCATATATATGTTTATGGTTCAACAATTACAAATAGACAAATCCCCTATTAAACATAGCTGAATGCCGTAGTGGTTATTTTGAGATAATGTCCAAATACGAGACCTGTGTATACATAATAAACTTCATTAAAATATATTTAAATACACGTGCATATATTCCAACAGTTTCAAATACACAAATCCCCAATTTGAACAAATAGAAATTTTGTAAAATACAAGGCGCACGAAGTTCATTAAAATCCAGTCTAGTCCAACCATTATACAAAATAAACAAACCCTCTATTTAAATGTAGCTAAATTTCACAGAGGTTATTTAGATTGACTTTAAAACGCGAAGGGGTGTATAAAGTAATATATTAAACCTCCTTAAAATATACCTGTCCCAAATTATAAATTCAAATGCTCATGTAGGCGCTATATGTCTATTTTAACAGTTAATAAGAAAATCCCCTATTTAAACATACCTATAGTTGAATTTCGTAGAGATTCTTTAGAACGATTTCAAAATTCGAACCACGCAGACGTGTAATGAACTTCATTAACATCCCAACTAATGCATGAACACAATTAAAAAATATAGGTCAGAAACGGCCCCAGAAGAGCAATAACGCCGTGAAAATGGAACGTGACTCCAAGGTCCAATTAGCTTTTCATCATTTGTTAATCCCCGGTGCTTGTTTCGTCTTTTTTGACAGATGCTCGACAGTTTGTCCCTAATTCGTTAATTTTATAATCAGACGTCGAATTAATCTGATATTAACTTTTGGCCTTATTTACCTTTTTAGAGCATCGATAAATCGCCATGGTAGCTTCACATCGATCGGAGATATCGATCTCATTGTTTCCCTGCAAGTTGAGTCACTCAGCTGACTCAGAAGCCGGTAAAGCGCTGGCGAGGGAAGACCTTCTGCTCGTGCTGTCCCCAACTTAAAGGCACTCGTACACTCGGATCCAGTACCCAAAGTGCAAATGGAAACAACGGAACCATTTTCAACCCGTGGATACGAACCGAACGATGACCTTTTCGCAATTAACGAAAGTCTATCAGTAAATTCAACACTGGCATCGCCAATGGCCCCAAATTGCAGCTTATTCGGAGATGACGGACAGTGGAAATGTGTAAGTCTATATTAGTGAATTTTATTTCAATCTATACACTCGAAACTTTTAATTATGAAGTGCGTAGTGCTTAGGGCCTAACTGACTATATTTTGAAAGACTTATAAATACACCAAAACGATGCCTATAACATCACTAGAAGAAGATATAGAAATGCACATTATGCATGAATATAACTGCTGCACCTGAATCTAAAGGAACTTGTTCCTTACCCGTTCAATATTTGCTTTTGGGCCCTGGTTTGAAATTTATTCAGAATAAACGAGACAAGAACGAGTACGGTAAAAGTATGTGTTGACTTAATAAGATCTCTCATAAAATTTAGATAGCGGTATATACGTCTTTTATAAGTTGGCATCCACTTAAGGGCCACGCAAGTAAATTTTTTAAAATTAGTAAGCATATTTAATTTGAAAGGCAAATTATAAGTGCGATTCGTTAGAGGCCCATTGATTTAATTTAGGTAAAGTGCTTAATATACAGTGTATGACAAAAAACAGATATGCAAATGTCTAAAACTGTAATGCATTCACCAAGGATAAATGCATATGAATGTCACACTTTTCAATTTTTGGTCTATCTCTGGTTTTGAAATTTCAACTAAGAGTTTTCTAGTTGTAGTGATGCATTGCGTATAAATATGATATCGCAAGGCAATAACATATTGTGGAAATATACTTTATATTTTTATAAATTAATATGTATTCCTATGCGAACATTTGACGATTTATCATTATCACTAATGGAAAAACTATTTTTTTTTCCTATGATATGCAATGTTTACTATTAATATTATGACCGGACCTGCCAATCTGTTTAATTGATCGTTGTATATATAATTAACTCAAATTAGTCGCATACGAAATGAATGGCCTTAATTGACATAGACGCTAAGGAGGATGGACACTTAACTTGTTGATATCGGTCATTAACACGAATAATCCATCTGTCTGAATTAATAAATGTGATGGTGATCAAATTATATAGATATCGTGTGCACGCTTAGCGCAACCGGAATGGTATATGATAAAAGCTACAAGTGGGTGCCGAAACTTCATCCAATAAAGTTTTACCTGCTATTATTTTTATCTTTTTGTTAAATTGGCAAGCAAAGTCCTTGAAAAACTTCACTAAATTTCCATATGAGAAATTTCAGTAACCCTTTTATGAAACTATGAAAGATTGTATAACGAATTCCCTCTGTGTAGCAAATCATGTGTTATGGAAGGTGCAAGTTGAAAACATGTGTAAAAGTCAGCAATTTTCTTTAATCTTATTTAGTTTTCGTGGAAATTTGTTATCTTAACTTTCAGAAACATCCAGCGAACCAACTTATTAGAGTAGGCTGATCATTAACATGGAATTCATCAAAAATTTATCCAATCCACTGTAATTCAAGGCGTCATCATATACGTAAATCATATAGAAGATAAAATCGAGGCGAACCACTTTGACTTAATAATCAAGATAAATTGCTATTTTCGAATATGCTCGAAAGTGAAATTAATTTAGCTTTTGAATCGGTGAAAAGAAGGGCGTCTACTTGCCTATTGCATTATCTACCTACACATGGAACGGTCATATACATTATATATTATGGTAATTAGAATTAGAAAATAATACGAGTAAGTCTAGTGGCTTAAATTGCTTATAATCAAATTATAAAAATGCTGTTTTGCAATTAATAACATAAAACGAATGTAATACAAATACATTAAACAACTAAACATTGCACTTTCTCTTCTTCATTTACTGATCCAGTGTTGAAAATTTCATGAGAAAGTCATGGAGTTTTGGGAAGAGTTTAACGAAACAGAGCTAAATTACAGAATAATATGGTAGCATCTGCTTTAATATTAAAGTAGTTTTTTTGTTTCATAAAAGCATGTTTTAAATTAAATCTAATCAACCTTTCCCCAAACTTCTGAGGCATGCAGTTTGAAAACCACTGCTATAGAGCAGCGATGGCTGGGCGAAGGCTGTATAGTTATGAAAGGTCGGCAACATTCCAACCCAACCTTCACCTATAAGTTTATTGCACTGGCATTGCCAAGACATTAATCATGGATGGATTTTCCTCACAATTTGGTTATATCGAAAACTTGATGTGCGTTCAGCCTTGCACTATTGTCTTTCAAACTTGCCAAAGACTGTAGTGAGTTGACACCAGAGTGCGTTTGCTTTTTCCACCATGAAATTAAATTTATTTGAGCGTAACCGAGGACTTGTGCACGCTTCACTAGCTATACTGGACAGTGTCCACGCTATACTGTGTAAACCTCAGTGGATACTGGCGCCTCACGATAGGGAAATATTTGATATCGAACTTTAGAAAACGCTCCATGTGAACTGTTAATCTTTGTATAGAATCATAAGGGTATGTAGTTCAATAAAACCCAAGAGCCAAGCAGACATTATACCACTTTTTTTAAAAAAAAGTATAAGTAATGCTTCACGTTGAAATAATGGATTATATTATGATGTAAAACAGCTGCAAAGACCATGCGGGTAATGCTAGTTTTTTTTACCCCCATATGCATCACATTTTAGATGTAACAATGGTAATGTGGAAGGCACCCAGTAAATTATTTTTTTGTCATTTAAAATCTGCACATCCTAATGATGCCATATGCGACTTAAAATTCCATCAGGTATAGAAGAGGATTAGCCCTTCATAAAAAAAGACGGGTCTTTTATCAAATTTGGCGGATAGGCTCATCTGCATAACAGTGTTTGCATCATCGCTCCCTCTTTACGGGTGTGCTCTCACCCAAGCGTGTTGTCTTCATTACAGTTGGTGCATCCTCCAACGACATAAAACGAGTGTTCATTTCACGCTCAAATAAGTTAGTATTTGTTGTAAAATTACAAGTGAGACGTAATTTCAGCTGAAATTAATCGAAATATTACATTTATGCGATTATCTTCAATACACAGCGAGGATGGGGGGTTTCGGTGTACATAAACGCTGGCATTTCACATTGTTCTGTCAAGCGTAGACTATGAAAAAGCAATCTTGTATACATTTGTCTTTACGTGTTAATTGTAATTAGCAATTACGGTTAACCTGTATTTTACATGCTTGGTTTGTTACGAAGATTTGTCATTTTTTTTATCTGTTTCTTCAATATTGTTTCTTTAACTAGTTTAAGCTTTTTTCGGAACAAGTTGTTTCCCTTGTTAGATGCGTTTTAATTAAAAAATAATGTACATTGTAAATGACAGGTACCAAATTGCATTTTGTAGGGTTTATACTGACACGCATTGATGATGAGCATTTTTTTAAAAATCATTAAGTTTGGATCCCTGTATTAACCAATTATTTCCGTGGCTTGAAGTGGTTGTTATCAAATTTGAATAATGTACAGCGAGTTTCAAATTAACAATCAATCAACTTCATCAAGGCCTTCATCAGGTGCTAAAATATTACACAATTTATTAATCCCAATAGGTGTCGGCTAATAGTTTTTTATTGTTTATGATATCGTTTTCCTAAAGCTCAATCATGAATTAATATGATATTACAGTAGTGCTTGACTTTACCAAAACTTGTCCAAAACTGGCAGATTTACCAGTTCTTAACTAAATAAAAAAAGCCAAAGGGTCATTCAAAATTAAAGCTTTAAGCGATTTTAGGATGTGATATGCACAATTGTTGAATATATTAAATTCAATTTTTTGATAATTTTAAAAAGTCCTTCCTCTATGCACCAAGTTCTTTGTCATGATTATCTTCTAGAAATTCATAACCGCTTAAGCCAACGATTTTCTGTTTGGTTTTTAGCTAATATAAGAGCCCCCCAAACTCTCATTAATCCATTTTTTTATGTCAACCACATCCCGGCGTTGCACCTCGTCTGTTTTGACTTTATAACGATACTAATAAATTATTTATAAAAGTTGTTAGGTCATTAAAATATGGGTGAAACATTAACGGGGAAAAACGCTTAACAGCTGACAGAAATGAAATTCATATGCAAAATTACAATGTATGTAAATTATAAATTAAGACGTAAACCGTGGCCCAATAATTCATGGCAAAGGACATAGATGAAATATAAACATATACGAGTAGCATGGAGGATTATTTATTTTCAAAATGCTCACAAGAAGCCTATAGGCTCCTGAAAAGCATCTTCATTTATATTGTTCTTTGAGTGTCCTAAAAAAAAATTCAATAGTACAGTTTTTATTTATTTCGTTAATTGCACAAAAAAAGCCCCAAGTTGCATGTATGCAACTTGGGGCTTTTTTCTTTCTTGAAGTCTCAAAAACTGCGTGCACTACAGTGTGTTTGTTAAAGTAGATATTCACTTTTACGCAGAAACATTTGTGGTTAATGGACATTTTATTTATTTCTTTAAATTTCTTGCTACTAAATCACGAAAAATTGTAATGAATTTCTACAATCTGTTGGTCTATCCAAGCCCGACATTAGTCAGTTGTAGAAGTAATTAATCGAGATTCTTTAATCAATTTTTTTTAAAAATGCATGAGGTGAAAATTACATTATACATAAGAACAATGCCGGATTATTTGTTGACCTTGTAGTTGAAGAGTTTATAAAAACAACTGAAGTAATTTCTGTGATCCTTGCTTACATACAATGAATGACTCCAGGCGATGTAACCTTTTTAGTGTGCAGGGTTTAGTTGCACGTCTGTTATTTCTGATATTACTGTTTCTTTATTACTGCTATTTGGGAGTAGAAATTTCGGCTAATAGGGCATTTGAAGACAGCACGATGCTGTAGAATACACCTGTGCTGCTTGATCGACGATCGATCAACCAGCCTAGATGAAGCTTTCAAGTTGGCGAGTTTTTAATGGATAGTTCTGAAAAGCCTTTCATTAGCCCAGTAAAAAAATATGTGCATTTTGAAGAGTTATAGAAGAGTGAGGACAGAGATACAGCTGCGAAAACTTGGAAATTAACCAAAAGTATATTTCCACACAATATACAATTTGAATTGGCATTTGCAACATGCGATATCATCATCGCATGAAACATCGAAATAGAAGACCACTGCTCTACCCGTATAATTATTCTTTGGCTATTCACCATAAACTTGATATGAAAACTTTTCTCATTGTCACATTGGGACCATCGAGTATTTCCCAAGAGGCGTATTGTGGGCCTTGCAAGCTTGGAGGTCTTAATTACACCTGAAGCTTGCTAGATGAGATTGTCCTCTGTTATTTGGTCTTTTCTGTAATAGCTGGAACGGTGCTGGCCTGGATAATTTAATAGGACAGCAGGTTCTGTTTAATAAAAAATGAAATGTCTATATGCTTTCATTGCTAGCCTTACAGTTTCATGAAGGATTGCAAATACGGTCTAGTTAGAACATGGAATTGAGAACAGACGCTAGTTTTCTTAACATCCTTCCACATTTCCATAATGCAGCTAAAATCGGGATATGTGCGCATGTGCGAATTTTTCAGCTGCAGAAGAGGGCAGATTGCCATGAAAGAAATAATGATATGGTTTCCTTTACTATCTAAATCTACTCCTAGCATGCAACACTCCACAAGTTTTAATTTGTTTAAATCTCCAAACAGCTTGCATTCATTTGCATAATTTTTTTTCTTCTTCTATTGAATTGCAAGAGGTATTTACATAATCTTAATACTTAAGTTTGGGTGGAATGCTAGCTGTAGACTTCCTTGTCGTATACAGCAACAAGTAAGCTCAATATGGATAAGTATTTTCACTTTTTCCTCTCCAACAGCGTTAGTGTACAGCAAATCCTTGCAAAAGGCTGTCTTTTCTATATAGAGATTATTGCTTTCCAGTTTCGTTAAACATCTACAAGTTTTTTTTATTTTTGCATTCAACGGCTAATACCAATGCAATTAGTAGGCTGCTGAAAATTCTTAGAAGCTGACACATTTACGAAATATATCACGGAATCGATTGTTGGCAAACTACTGAATACAGGAATTGCATAATGCATGTATATTTGGCGAGTGTATATATTCAGAGATAGTTCAGTGGTACTCGAGTTTAATGCAGGAACATAATTTCTTTTAATCGTTATGAAATAACTATTGTATATATGTATAACTAGAACAGCAAAACATTAACAATGCTATTGGGTGATATTTGGATACACGTTTATAGGGCATTGCTATAGAGAGGATTTCTATAAAAGGAGTCTACTAATAGTAGGGTACTTGAGGCACCTGTTTCACCTGAAACAATGTGATGGTCGAAGATCTTGTGACCAGTGGCGGCTCGGGTATAGGCACTGTGGAACTGCAGCACCCCCTATTTCCACTTCACATTACTGATAAAATTGAATATTTCTTTACTTTTTTAAACTTGTACTATATACGTATAACTAGTAGTCATCCCCCACTGGGGAACCCCCAGTTTATACAAAAATCTTTGTACGGAACTGTGCGCTTCATAGTTCCAGCGACATGGAGTTTGACTGTTGTGCGCATGCGCACAAAGGAAGCTGCACGCGAGGCTGCGAGGGAGAGAGAGCACTGTCGCTCCCGCAGTGCCGACCATTTGACTGTTGCAGCACCCCACTAAATTTAGCTACGAGCGGCCACTGCTTGTGACACTAGTGAAAATAACTTGTATCATATTCTGAGTGTGGCATATCATCACTATAGCATAAAACTAATGTTCTTAGTATGGCTCTTACAACTAGATTAGATATGAAATCAAAGTAGGATTTATAGCCAATTGCTCATCTCATGGATATTATACTGTATATGCACCTATGCTGTCATGGTATTGCAGTCTATTTTTTGGTGCAGCGCTATTGTAAATTAGCTTCTTCCAATCATGCATCGCGTTGTCACTTTCTTAGGTTAATATCACTGGAATATTGCTCCGATAACTTGATTATAGCCAAAATCCAATTGCAGGCCCACCCATAATTGCAATTTCCGTTGCCAAGAGCATTTTATTAATGCTTAGTTATTTTTTCCTATATTTTCAGTAATTCGATCAATGATGTCATCCTTTGCCAGCTAGGCTTAATTTTGTTTTCTTGTTTTATTAATTCAGTCGTGTATAATAATTGACTTAAACATGTAGTCAGATTAGACACATGCAAAAAAGATCTAGCATTGCCTTCGAAACAAAAAATGATAACAGAATCAAATACTACACTAGTGTGTTTTTGAAAGCGGTTTTTTAAACTTGGTATGTTCGAGTAATCTTTGAAATAAGCTTATTCATCTGTAAAAGCATCTTCAACATTGGATTTTTTTCCGTAAGATTATTACAGGTTTCCTCGAGGGGAAGCTTGTATTACTCCCAATTTCCATGCACATTTTTATTAATATGTTAGCGTGAAATTACTGGACGTTTTATGATGCATTCTAAGAAATTTGTGTCATGTACTTAACATACGAATTTCCCCAAAGGCAGCGTAATTGATTTTCCTATTCCGGAAGTTCAGAAAGGTTTTTTTAAAAATTTTAACGAGATATTTGTCCTTTAGGAATATCTTTGATGAAATGCATTATAATATCTGATTTCCTTCGATAATTAGTGTGGGATATTTTTCCTATGGGGATCAAAAACATGTGTTGCGCTGATTGAAAAACATATATATATATACAGTGGATTCCGCTTTATCTGGACACCGGTTAATCTGGGCAGCCATTTATTAGGGCCAAATTGT
>JAUJYV010001372.1:0-18354 GCA_033995625.1 Ophyiulus pilosus
GTCACAATTCCATACAAAAGTTGCACATGGGGCTTGCAAAATATGTGCATTTATCCGGTTTGTGCAATTAAGCGGGTCGACAGTATGTTTCAAATCATTACGTCGATAAATAGCAAATACATCATATATTTGGTAAGCGCCATATTCTTGAACACCTGTATGACCATTTATGGTAAAATATGGATTGGGATGCAGGGAGATATATGGACATGTATGGCTCTTAAATTACATCACACACGAGTGTTTGAGATAATGAAATCATGGTTTGGCACATTGTTGAAGTGCTATTCCCTGCATATTCGACGATTCGGAGAATTTCAGAGCTGGCACTAATGTTGGAAAAAATTGGCCGGAATTCCATTTAGTCCCGCAACAATCAGCGCCACCTGTGGTAATTCAAATGCAAAACCAGTGGGAAAACCAATTGCTTTTTAATCATCCATACACGCATATAGAGTAGAGAAAACGGATACATCATACAGAAGAAAGGTACACAACATACTATGGCTAATGAAAGGGGGAATTCCCACAAACAATTATGACGTTCACCATTCCAGAAAGGACCGTCCTGATTACAAAACATTCCGATCCCGTGGGAGTGTATTACCTTTCCATAACAAACAAACAAAAAACATTACAAATTCATCCCAAAACAACATTCAACCTCGTTTCCAAAAATATTTCAAAAAAGTTGCCGCAATGTGTTTGTGATCCTTGAAAGATCATAATTGTAACCTACCCCCGTCCTGGGACAAGACCTTCCTTAAAACGAGCACCTCAAGGACCATTACCCTCACAAGTCACAACTAAATAGAGTTGTATTTTTTTTTTCCCTGAAGAGTTCGTCCTTTTACGTCAGACCGTTGGAAATCTTACGCCATCTTTTGAGCATAAACAATTTTTTATAGCCTTCTTATTTTGATTTTAAAGCCTTCTCTTTTTCCCCTTTCTCTACGAACCAAAAATCCTCGAGGGCAGGAGACGGCTGTTTCATACTGTTGCGTTTCGTCATTTCGGTCACGTGTTTCGTTTTATCCTTCAATGCCCCTTGTTATTGGGTCATTGTCGCCTCCTAACTCCTTGACTTGGAAAAAATCGCGGTTCGTAAATATGTTTGGCGCTGTAGTTTTTCTTCTAGGTTTTTTTTTATTTTTTTTTATTTTTAGGAGTGTTTCTTACGCTGGCAATGCTCTCTCATATCTGTTATCGTTG
Organism: Ophyiulus pilosus; assembly: GCA_033995625.1. NCBI lineage: Eukaryota > Metazoa > Arthropoda > Diplopoda > Julida > Julidae > Ophyiulus > Ophyiulus pilosus. The sequence continues at coordinate 1,213 of JAUJYV010001372.1, forward strand.
GAAAAACGCCTAACACACTAATTAATTATCAAACTGACGGCGTGAGTGCCATTTAGAACACCAGACGAATGGCCCCTTGCACCATGCAACACCCTACAAATGTAATCGCCGACCAAAATTCCTTTAATTCGTAGGTTCATCCTCTTAAGTGCTAGTACATCCAGAATAACTAGGCAATAACATTCCATTAAAATTTTACTCTGGTCACGAAATGGATTTTAACCAGATTTCCTTAAATTATATGATCCAAATCGGCTTAACAAGATTGACAGCACTGCCATGTTAAGCATTGCCAGTGCTGTCAATCTCGTCATCGTTTAACCTGGCTGGCGAATACTTTCTATTGATTTGCATTAAATATCGATTCAGACTATGCTAGTATATTAGTCAAATGTCTAGAACATTTAGTAAATAAACGTGTACACCAGTGAAGTGGAATAGTTTAGTAAAATTATTTAGTTTGGAAAATCCATTTTGTTTTATAGGCGGTGAAGGGAAGAACCGCGCATGCGCACCCATTACGTTCAGTTAGTTCATTGGGTAGTTCAATGCGTGGCATCTTAAGGCTGAATTGCTAATTCAGATATAGGTTAGTGGGTGGATTTACTAAACTCGATTATTTTACTAAACTATTCAATTATATTGATTTGTTAATAATACGTTTAGTGTATTTATAATTGGAAAGTTTGACCTGTAGAGATACGAAACAAATAATGGTCAATCTACAAAGTATGAATTTTTTGTTCACTTAAAAATATTTATTGCACTATTAATTACTAAAAAACAACACCGAAACACAGAAATCAGGTGATTTCCAAGGTGTCCAGTAAACTTGCTGGAAACATATTTAAGGATATTTCCAGATTTTCAAATACCCCTCTCACGACCAAATTACCACAATATTTTTCCAAAGAATCTGAAAAATATTCTAAAGGGTTTGAAACAACCCAATGTTCAGAAATAGTCACTGTGCTCTTGTTCATGTCCTTGACCCTATTTAGAATGTACGTATGTGAATTGTGGTAGTCTAATGTTCTGGAGTTCTAACTGTGATGCACCATTTGCATTGATGTTTTGTTGTGAATATCCAATTTGTTGAGGCGAGGGCGTTGCCGTATACAATTTTACAGAAGAGCGAACAGCAAAATTTTCGGAGAAATGCTTAGTTTCGAAATGACGGTCAGTAAACCTCGATTAGATCATTATTCGCAATCAGTCTCGCATTTCCTTTCTCTCCCTCTTTCCCTTTTATATCTTCTGAATACCAATTCCACTTAAACTCTCGGCTCCACTTTCAACTCATTTTTTCTCATTACAATATAGCCATTATTATGACCATTATTTGTTGTTGTTGTCGTTGTTTCGTATAGTCGTGTGTTGCCGAATTTGTGTGATTTCAATTACGTAATTCTTTCTACAGTGGAGAGCACGTACTCCCTCCAACCGTGCAATTAGGGTTTTTTTGGGGGAAATTTCGCCAATATTTCGAACATACCCGGCGCCATTTTGTTTCCTTTTAGACACGGATAAAAACACGAAAAACGGTTGTTTTTCGGTTTGGAAAACGCTACTTGACATCAGGTTGACGCCATGAGTCGTCTTGTCAAAACATAGAGATTAATTATAATTTTTTAAAACTCATTGTTTTTCGTATTTTAACGTCACATGGGCCCAAACTGGCTGCCTTTTTCAACCTTCCCCATCAAAACCCAGCCACATGCCCATTGTTGCAGACTCCATACCAATAGACCGATAACCGATAACGTTACCATTACCACACCTTCTACACGTATGTAGCTCTGTCAACTCAAAACATTTGCTCAGTTTATCTTGCTTTTTTTGCTTGGTACACCTTTGTTTTTCGAAACATGCTTCTGAAAGCATGTTCGAGTTTTATGTTTCGTGTTTTCGAGTTTTTTGCTTTTGCTCCATGTTTTCCTTGCTGGGGAGCCATCTTTAGTCATTCCATCCCTCCATGTCCTTCCTTCCCACTTATTGGCCAGCTGCTTGAAGCTGTTATGATTTGATTTAGCCCATGCCCCATTTGTGACCTGTACGAACATGTTAAAATAGCCACTATAATTTCTCGAGCAGCACAACAGGTGGCGTGCAATATCACATGGCGATTTTTTTTTTGTTGATGTAATTATTTTTGGAAGGATGGGGTTGGTCCAAATTGGCTAATCATTGTTTATTCTTTGTTATAACTGAGTCATGTTGTATATAGGGAATGAGTGAATAGTAGGTGGCGCTCGTTGGGTAAAAATGTCCCTTTACCTCTTCAGTATCCACATGAACATCCCCAAACAGCATTGTATGAATGCAGAAAGCATGAAGTGTGCAACCTGTTGCACAAATTAGAGAAAAATTCCATGATATGGTGAGAATGTTTCGTTGTTAATGTTTTACGTTATGCTATTGCTTTTATTATTGTTCACTGTCGAATTTAGGGTGTTTCTTTCGAGTTATCAAATTTTTACAACAACTCGAATTTGGTAAAAACAGGTTTAAAAATCAACAAATATAAGATAAACAACTGAAACGAATAAGTGGAAGTTTCCACCATTTTGTCACTGCTGTACCTGGTGTAATTTTAAAAAAAAAACAGTCGTTTTTTATCCGTTGAACAGTGTTTTAAAAACAAAAAACAAGGTTATTAGAAGCCGGGTGAGGATCTAAGTTATGTCGATAACAAAAAAATTTGGAGTGATTAAGCCTCTACAGACAATAGAATAACATTTTAATTGAAATGATTATTGACTACTATAAAGTATGATATTTGATAAAATGTGTTTACATAACATAAGAATGTTGAGGGGATAATTGGTAGGCCTCCAGAATGTCATAATATACACAAGTATTATAGAAGTCATGGACATGTACAAACTAAAGTTTCGCTTTTACTATACGCAACGCTGTAAATAAATAAAACTTTCAGTTAACATAGAAGGTACATATGCAGAATAGGGTCAAACATGCGTGAATCATGTTATTTATATTGCACGGTTTGTCAAGCCTTTCCAAACCTTGAATCTTGGGAAGGAAGTGTTTGTGGTTTTAACTTATGGCGCTATTCCCAGACTTGTTATTTTAATAAACAATTTGTGCCACCGCCCCTGTTATGTAAATCATACAATTTCCAAAACTGAAAATTGCTACAGGGATGATGTCACGCCGACTCTCCTAACTGTTTGCACGTGTGCTGTTGTTTATATTTGATTTGAATACCGATGAGTCTGTATTTTTTTTATCCTTATGGTATCTTTTAAGATTCCAACATGTGCATCTACAAAAGTTACACACTTATTATCGAACCCAAAAGGGGGAGTTTTGCAAAAAGTTCAGTTAATGGTGTTAATGGCCTCTTGCATCTGAAACCAATGTGATCATTGCATAATCAAACTTTTAAACACTGCAATACATGCATGTATTGTTGTGTTATTCGAATATTATCTATTAGAATGTTCGATAACGATTTCAGTCATTGTTCTGTTATTGAATAATGGCATTTTTAGGCAGATAGTGTGTTTTTGTGCATTGTCCTTATTTAGTTCCAAAATTCGTTAACCCTTGTACATGTTTATTTTCGCAATAAATGACATTTTTGTGGTAGCATCCGCATTATGTCATCACACATTTGTATTGTTATTCTTTTTTCCACGAATCTTGTTGATAACATTGGGAATGTATTTACTTAACACCTATTTAATATGTGATCAATCCAATTGATGTGATTGTAACCGTTGTGACATCGTCGTGTAGTAATGGCTTATGATAAAAGAAACCCATGTGGTAAACAAGCCACGTAATTCAACTTCATCTGGTGGGGATACTGACACTGGTGATGATGTAACTTTTTGCAAATTATGTAAACATGTTGCCTTCTAGTCTCGATTATCCTCTAATCAGTCGTGAGTTAAGGATCAAACGAGACAAGAGATTCCACTGCATTTTAAAATGTGGTAATGGAGTCGATCACGCATGCGTTAACTCTTTCCAGGGACCCATTTGTTTATCAAATGACTAAGGGTGAATGAAGGGTGAACGTTAATTGGTTAACTTATGCAGTTGCGAAACATGCGATCAAATGGTTTCCTGACCCCTTAGTGATGGTGTCAAGATGGCTGATAGAAATTAATAATCCTGAATCCAAAAACGTCGCTGGATGGCGCTGCATGTGAGTGTCATCCTTCTAATTTTAGCAACCTTTCGTCACATGTTGTGGTCATTTGGCTATTGACCGATAAGGCCCCCAAATATAATCACGAATGGGAGGGAGGATGGCATATCCAACTAGCAACATTTAGAAACATTGGCAGACTGGGCCATTGTGTCAGTTTGCACGATGGCAAGTGGGCCCTTAATGAAATGGGCCCCACATTAGAGACAATATGTTAAAATTGTTAATGACCATTCAGTAGCTTTTAATATGCATGTATTTCTCACAGAATTTCGATTTCTATTTATGTATTTTTATACAAATTTATAAAAATTAAGGCAGTAGTTGTGGGTAGGGCACTCAACTATATCCAGACAACTAATATTTTTAGACCCAGTCCACCATTATTTAGAAGCATTACATGGTTGTATTATTAGCAGTAGCCGACTGGGTCTAAAAATATTGGTTTCCATGATACAATTTCACAAAGGGGGCCCATTCATAACTATAAGGTTATCCTTACTGACAGTATGTAATATAGGATACTACTGTAACTACAGATTGTTATAAATGATTTTTTAATTATTTTTTTAAAATTTTTAATTAAATGGTGGAAATGTTTAAGGGGGCCCATTTCATCAGGGGCCCACTTGCCATCGGGTAAGCTGACACCCTGGCCAGTCCTCTATGGACTGTTAGTTCTTGACTTTAATGGATGGGGGGTTTCAAATTTTCCTTGTAGAATATTTTGTCCTAATGAGTTAATTAACATGGTCGTGAACTGTCGCACCGCTTAAGAAACACTCATGTGTGGCAATCACACGATTTCATAACTGACTAAAATTAGATGTTATGATATTACGATACCACTACCTTCGAACAAATAAAGCTATAAACTCAATGTCAAAATACATTTCTTGCACCCTTGCTTATCAAATAAAGTTGAAAGATCACAAGACATTGGAATAGGTCATATCATACCAACCTTCATAGACCTACCTACGTGATTAACATTCTCTAATGAGTCACGCTAATGTATTAACCATTGTCACCTGACCCGGTACTTGCTTGTTGTTTCGCAACACAAAATGGCAGAGAACTTTTAATAGCATTCTATTTAAAAAAATCATAATGGGAGCAATTTAGTTAAATTTAATATTTTGAATGATTTTCAAAGAAAAATTGAATATGCTTTGCAATTTACTAAGAAAATCGGGCAAAACCCCAGCAACAAAACCGGGGCAACGGAACAATCACGTGACGCACAAGGTCCTAAAGAGGTTGAAGGCAATCTTTTGTGAACGAGTGAACACATAATCAGATGCATGGTTACATGACTGATAAAAATACGTAATGCATCTTGTATTATGTATTTATAGAAAAGTGGATGATCCTTATTTGGAATATTGGTTTTAAATTAGATGCTGATTCAGTGATATTTTGGCGCTCGGGTGAATCTGGAGGATGCACTTAATCGGCGATTAACAGCTTCTGTTGTCATGCACATGGAAACAAATTATACAAATACGTGTTATCATGCACAAATATAATGCAGAAACTTCTTAGAATTAAATGCAACCCCCAAATTAGGAATTTCCTAAGATGGCTACTTCTTCTCCATAAGCGGCCATCTTGGAAAAGTTTGTATAGTTGCCAAACTTAAGAGCGTCAAATGATATGTGAAAATAGTTATTGGTAGGAGTTTAGAAATAAGTTGTTATCATTTTGTCTATTATTATTATGCAACACACAAAATGACGACATTTGTAATTTAATAAGTTGCTATTTCGGGATATGTATAAACGTAATTCAGCAATATACATGTGTACAAATCGACATGTATTCTAAATTATTTTGTTTTCATGACGTTTTCGCTCGTGTTTATCTCAACAGTTATGAAAGGATGAGAGAATTTGTTACGTAAACATGATTGCATGAAATTTGGACGTAATTAGTTTTCATTGAATTCAGTTAAGCAAAGTAATTAATGTACACATTTCATTGAAGTGATATAGGCCTCCTTGTCAATCGATGATTAAAACATGGGGTTCTAAAATTTTCAAAGGATGTGTTTGGTTCTGTCATTGTACCAAACTTGTGTGTAACAACACACATTCGTATTCGTAATGTGTATGCTTTTATTGTGTCTTTGTCCCACTAAGAATGTTTTAACTATGGACTTGATATGGGAATTTCCCTGTACAACATATTGCGCTTTTCCCGCCATTTAAGAATTGTGCTTCCAGAATACCGATACAAGAGAGATTTGTTACAAGTTGGTCAACAAAAATCACCCATATGGAACAGGAAAGAGGGGGTGTAGATGGGGTCAAGCGAGGTTAGATGGTGCGCGTGTCTGTGCATGAACTTTTCGGTCATGTTTTGGAATGGGGGGAGGAGGAGGAGGAGGAGGGGGTCCTGGTGAGCTAAGGGTAAATAAATAAACAACAACACCCGTGGCAAAGGCAGGGGTTGTTAGTCGCCGTGCCTGCCTGGTGTGTACGGTACACTAAACCCGGGGCTAAATTTAGCCCTAAAACGAGATGTTGATCTCGTATTCTCAAAGTCTGAACATTGTCTTTTTAGTCTGGTGAACCTTACTTAAGGTGACCGGATCGAGCGCTGTTTTTTTCAAGTGTGGTGATGGGGTTTAAACTAAACATGATGCACGTAGGATTAATTATTTTGTCTTTGGCTTAATTGAAATTGCTTTCGAATAATTACCTCTAATTATACCAAACATTAGCTTGAATTATACCCCAGTCATTCCCAAAATTAACAATAAATACGATTTTTTAAAAGATAATCTGTTTTTAGCCAGTCTTAGTTTTGCAAATTTCGTATTAAGCGTAAAAAGTGAGCTTTCCTGAAAAAAAAACACTTGAAAAAAAATCACTAATTTTCTTAGCTTTTTCGAAAATTTCCTCAATAATTGAACGTCATTGTGGAAATTACCAACTTCGTTAATGATAAAATTCTATTATGCATCCATTAAAAAAAACTTTGCCTTGTTTTTTAGGACACTCGATCTCACCCTAGCTGACTGTTGATTTTTTCTATATTAAATCCATTTTCTTATAATGGGATACTTAAAATGCGCGTAAAATATAATGACTAATTACTTTGTTATCCCCATGTTATCGGCGCTAATTGTTTCATTAAAAGCAATTAATATTAGATGGGCAAAACCCATTATCTTAATAGTAAATATGGATGCGCGCATAAACCCTGATGAACATCAAGAGGGTAGGGTTGATAAGGGAAGGAAGGGGTTAAAAAATCACCTAAAAACAAAAAGAGGGTAATATTATAAGACCACTAATAAAACAACGGAAAGGGTAACAAATTGTACGCAATTTGGAGGGAAATAGCAAAACTTCCGCTATTTTTGTTAATTTCCATATGTCATCATTACTAAAAGTTCATTAACTCTTCATGACGTTTGTTGTCTATAAAACATTCGACGAACTAGCTGCCAAACATGTCTAATGATTACAGTATATGTGTGTGTCACGTGCATTACAGAATGACGTCATTCACCGTTAGAATACCATGACTAGGCAGTTTGCGAGTAAAAACACAGACAATATACTGAAACGCAATTTTTTTACCCGCCATCTTCCCACAATTCTTTTTTCCCCCATGAATCAGTGTTGCCAAACAGAGGGAAAAATCCCTAAACAGCGGCAATTAACATTAATTTGAAAATTTCTCGAGGTGGACATTTTGGATTATTTTAATTTGTATTTCGAGACGAAAATGTTGTTTATAGTGTTGTTTATATAATATCAAATTACACTTTGATACCAAACTATGATTCAATAGTATTAGTCACATAACACTGACTGCTAGATCAATTGTTAAATTTCTTAATTTGGGTTGGAAAACATCTCATCACGCTGCTTAGTGATAATAAACATGTCTAAATATATAAAGTGTTCGCCTATTCAACACTAGGCCTGGTGCTATGTTGAGTCATACAGGATGGTGAAGACTCACATGGCGAATTCATAAACACTTAAACTTCAACATTCACTAAGCTCATACGTTACTTAGTAATTTATGGTGAACGATAAACAATCATTTTATGCCAACAAATAACAATTCTTTCTATCCTAGTATAACGTTAAAGAGTTAACTTAAAAAGTACAAGTTATGCAAAACATACTTACTTGCTTAGTGACGACTCTTCGATGGAGGTTGACGTGGCTAAAAACTCCACTTTTTCCTATTCTTCCTAGCACAATGAAAATGTTGAACTAGTTTTCGGTTTCGCACGTTGACATACAAAACTGTTTTTTTTCTTCTTCTATCTTTGCTGTTCAAAGTCAGTGGCAGTGGGTCAGTCGGACCAGCGGAAAGGAGGCCTACTTTCTCAGTCCAAAAAACAGGACGGCACCTTCTGGGCAGATTTTTAAGAGATGATGATGATGATGTGGGTTTTTTTTTTCAAAGTCCATTGGCCATCGTCAATAATGTCGAAGTGGACATTGTTTACTTTTTCCAGAAAACACCCGCGGAAATTTCAAACCCTCTCCGCACCCAGACAACGTTGACCCCGGGCTTATGATAAACGTTTTCCCCTTCCAGTTCGGTAACAGTTACTCGGTGCAGGGGAGGGGACTGGGGGGGGAACACGTGTCCCGTTATTACGCTTACAGGTGAACGACTCGTGCCTTAGCCAATAATCCACTTTGGGGTAGACGAGTGCATGGGGTGGTATGTCGGTGGTGGCCGTTGGCTTGATCGGTCAGTGTGAACCGCAATCGTGCTCTGCAAACGTTCTTTTGGGTCTTTCACTTTCACTCCCAACTTTGAACAGAGTGGAAAAACCTTCACGAACCAGCAGCTCCGATAGCAAATAAAACGCGGTGACATTGATACTTCTCACTTTCACTCCCTCCACCCAACCTCCCCCTGACGTTTTTTTCCCCGTCTGAAACGCACGAGTCAATAACACACAATGCGATTACGTCGGGCCACCGGCGCAACGCATGGCAGCAGCAGCAGAAATGAGGACGTTGGGCGAACGGTAGCGCCATCTACGGAACAGAGATGGCAACCAAATCTAATGATGATCTGTAGTCGGAACAGGATCATTGGAAACAAATGTTTGCTTTGAACAGAATATTGGAGTGGTCTAGCCTTTGTGTACTTAGATAAAGGATGATCTTAGGGGCCATTCAAATAGGACGTCCTCGAGAGGGGATCTGCTGGCATATGAACAGGGAGGAGGGGAAAACCCATTATGGACGTCCACTAATGATGCTATTTTTCAGTTTTTGAATTTTCTGTGTAATTGAGTTTTAAAAGTCAGTGTTAAAGAGGAAATGGACACCAGAAGAAATGTTTCCAGTCCCAATATATAATGTAGTGATATAAATTGCTGAGAATATTTGGCAAATTTACATTTCGTGAATTAATGAAAAACAATAATTTTGAAAAATTTGACTTTTCAGAAGGGTTGTTCTGATCTTGAAATAACTAAGGGGCCATTCAAAAAAGTTGGTACTCGAGAGGGGGTAGGGAAGTTTTCTGGCATGTGGACACCATGTGGACACGGAGTGAGGAGAGGGGGGGAGCCATTATGAACGTCCACTAATGATGATATTTTTTAGTTTTGTCTTTACTCCCAAACCTACTTTAATTTGTAAAACCTCAGGAAAGTCGGGAATTATGCCTAAATTTGTGTCAAACACCAATTTTATGCTGGGATTTCCCGTCGAGGTTAAGGAAATTTCCGTCAATCAGAAAAATCTGGAAAAATTTCGTGGAATTGGCAGCGAGACGGATGCTTGAAAATGTATAGGGTGGGGGCTTTGAATGTTCCACCAACTTTTCTGGACACCCTGCTTTTTAAAAAAATGATGGACGTCTATGAGGGAGGAGGGGGGGTCTAAGATAAACTGGACACCGTGTGGGTAGGAAGGGGGGAGGGTAATTTTTGAGGGCATTTCGGGGACGTCTTTTTTGAATGGTCCCTGATGGTATGGTATAAAATCCGCAAACACGTTGCATAACGTCGTTGCGTTGTATGAACGACCCCCACATGAATAAATGTACCCGGATTAATATTGCTTGATCAGTCCATGTGCAAGCATACGTGTAACCCGATTGGCATGTAATGCGCGTTTATTTATGAGTTGTGAAATTGGAAACAGCATGGAAGGGGATTGTCCTGTTGTTCAACCTATGCTAGACGTTGAATGCCCCTTTAGACTTTCACTTTTTTATGTTTCATTTAACATTTTCAATCTTTTCTCCATCAGGCAAACTCGAGCAAACCCAACTGAAATGTATAAAAAAACACAACCTCGAGAATGTTCAACTCCCTCAGTGACTCCCTTTTTGGAAAATTACGTAAGACGTAGAAGATGCTTAGTGGCTACAAATTTTCAACCCGTCACGAAACAACAACAACAATGGCAGACACCATTGTTGAAGCACTCGAATATTACAATGCAGTAGACAATTTTTTTGTATACCGTTTGTTTTAATGGGTGCAGTTAGATTTCACCTCCTTTGAATAACGGTGTGTTGCAGGTGAAATCATAGTTATGCAACCGATTCAGGAGTTGTGCTTAGTTTTGGGTGAGGATATTGACGAAGCCATAACGTACGATTTCAAATTAGACTATACATAAAAAAAACTATTAAAAAAAAGTTCAGTGTAGGGAAATGCGAAACTAGAATGTCGATGAGCATGAATGCATAGGCGCACACAATAATTTGGCCAAGGGCAAACTGGTTGGGAATTAAGAAAGGGAAATTAGGACAAAATGGCGGAATGCGAGTCAAGTACTTGTATGTTTTTATTATTTCCAAGGGTAGCTTCATAAGGGGAGAATGCAGACGTCATACGAGAAACTACATTACCGTTGCATCAGGTTTATGGACTTATTGTTGGCACCCAGGATTCCTGATATTTCGGCTGAGATCGAGTTTCGTTTGTTTTGCTGGGTTAAACAGATCTCAGATTAGTGTAATCTGTTGACGTTCTTTGTTTTCTGAATTAGGGTTAAATTCAGCTGCGGCGTTGAAACGGAAGTGTAACGGCTAACGGCTGTGAATCGGCTGACGCGGCGGGGTAACGGGGATGAAACGGCTTAAAAAAAAAACAATACAGACGTCAAATTCTTATTCCATTACAGAGTTTGAGCCAGCCAACGCCTTAACGTTAACTTTAACGTTAACGGCAGGAAGGGAGGAGCCAAGGACTTAACTATCCAATGCATTAACTGAACGTCACGTTCATTGAGTTCATTGGGTAGTTAAGTCCGTGGCTCCTCACTTCCCGCCGTTAACATTATAGGTTAACGTTAAGGCGTTGGCTGACTCAAACTCTCTATTGATGCCGGTTTTATAACCAATTCTCATACCAACAACGTTAATTTCCAAACAAATGACGTCATATACATTACGTTGTATTACGTTTAGCCACTGATGGTATTTGTTGATAACATTTAATATTGCAATCGTACAGATCTGCACACAATCAATCAATCATAAAATGACGTCATTTTTTGGCTGTTATGACGTTCTCTAACTGAACTGGCATGATATTGTCGTTATACAGCACAAACAGCACTAGAACGACAGATACTTGGTTAAACCGAAAATGAAGAAATAATCCTGTTTATAAAAAAAGGGTTTTATGAAATTATCCTTGGCTCGTTTCAAACGTGATAACTTAATCAATTTTCTCCTAAATTACTTTCTCAGCAACATTTGAATAATACGAAAATAAGATTTTTTGGCAGACATCCTGTCTGCAGGATTTTATCGTTGGCGTTTGATAAGCAAATCGTGGCATTCATTCAAAATCATTGAATTCCAATCCGTATTATACATGCAGATCGTGGATTAAATTTCTCAAAATGCTGTATAAATATAGGTAATTTATAAAAAATTAATGACCGAATTCAAATGCTGTACAAAGTAGACTCGGAGTAATAAGAATGGATATTCGTTAATCGTGTTTAGCTTCGAATTTCAAACACTTGTTTGCTCATTGTAATGAGTTGGCTGAGTTGGCTGAATTGACGAAACCACGTAATTCATAATTCAGGTGCGGTTCAGCGGACCCTGGCACAGACCGTTTCTGTAATGATGGCCAATGTTAACGACCCAAACTGGAATACCGGTTAACGAGCCAATGTCTGGCGAAAACGTTTATTAGTCTAGTGTTTATTGTCACGATTACAATGCGCATGGAACGGATACACGCAGAGTGACACATGTGTGATGCACGCAGTATTCTGAATAGCGTTAACCCTTGATGCCCTGGCAGTTATCTATAGTAAAATAAAGTGGTAATCATCAACTGATCGTTTTCACAAGTCAGTCAACTGGTGAATTTTATCTCAAAACGTTATTAGTTTCCTACTAGTTTGTGATCAGTAAATTACTACTTTTTAGGCAACCTAACTGGCAATCGTTATTTCTTAAAAATGAATAGTTTGTAATCCGTAAATTATCAATCAGAAAATTACTTATTTTTAGGCAACCTAACTACTTGTATAAGTTGCTTATAAATGAACATTAAATTGCCAGAAAATTACGACAACATAACTGGCAATCGTGGTTTTTTAAAAATAAGGTTTGTAATCAGTAAATTATCAATTAGAAATTTACTTCTTTTTTTAGGCAACCTGACTGGTAGCATTGGTTGCTTGAAAATGAACTGTATAAATTACCAGAAAAGTACTACTTTTTTTAGGCAACTTAACTGGTAATATTGGTTTCTTAAAAATGAAGTTTGAAATCAGTAAATTATCAATCAGAAAATTACTTCTTTTTTTTTAGGCAACTTAACTGGTAATATCGGTTACTTAAAAATTAACAGTTTGTGGTCAGTAAATTACCAGAAAATTTCTACTTTTTTTAAGCATTATATCTGGCAATCGTGGTTGCTTAAAAATTAAGTTTGCGGTCAGTTTGTGGCCAGTTTCTATCCAACTAAAAGTGATATGTTTTTCAAAATTATTAGTGATTACCAGTTTTCGACCAAAAGATTACCATAAAACCTGGATTTTAGCACTTTATTCTCAATTTATTACTAGTTGGCCACTACTTTTTTTCTTGTAAGGGAACAAGTGTGGAAAGGGCTTAAGAATACTTAATCTGTATAATAACAAAATAGTTTTCAAAACAACTTTGATTTAAAGTGTATTCCGACCGATATTGGGATCTATAATGGGGGAATAAAACCATTAAGCTATTGTATTCACACATTAAATTATCTGTATAATGTAACTTTATACATGTATGTTTTGCAAACTTGCCAATAAACGGGGAAAAAATTGGAGCATTACAACTTATTCAAGAATGTCTCTAACAAACGCCTTAATTCCCCAGTAGCCCAGAGTAATCGTTATTTGTATACCACTTTAGATGGAATACAATTCCCAAATATACCACTGACATTGATAATCGTTGGCTAAAGTTCAATGCAATTGAAACAGTGATGGCGCTACTATCGCTAACGTCAATTATCTTATATGGCAAAGTACTCTCAACTTTATACAGTATGTACTAATGTCAAGGAAACCCAAATCTTATATTATCTAAAACAGCTCTGAATAACAATGTGCAGATAAATCAGAAAGATTCACTGTATTTACTGCGTGTAATTATGCATGGGACATTAAGTTTAACATCATTGCACATCTTTTATTTGTTCAGGAAAAACTTAAATCTTAACAAAGGTTTTGTTGAACCTTTTTAAAAATATTAACTCATCAACCTCGTAAAAACAGACAGTATTTGACTACATTGTCTGTTATCTTTAAATATAAAACTAAAAATTGCGACAGTTAGAGCCTTTAGTACAGATAATGCAATTTCATGTTTTTCATCTTATTTTGTTAGGACGTTAAATGGATTTTACGCGAAAATCAAGAGTGCGTTGAAAGTGGTAAAAGTTTAAAATGGTAAAAGTAAAAATGAACACGACCTTGACGTGTTGCAACTAGCGGTAAAAGGGAAATTGAAGTCATCCAACTCGACTGGTTTTTTGAAAATGCAGAGAAATTGCAGAGGGCGCTGACACGAGACGGCCGTTCAAATGTGGGCCATTCACATTGACACGCACAAAAAATGATAATAATAAAAACGGTTCTAATGCGCCCCGTCTGTCCGTTCAACCTCCCAAAACCCCAGAACCAGATAGTGGACACTGAAGCACTGACTCGGGTTTGGGTTCAGTGCCCACTGTTCAACTCTGCATGGTACGATATTATGATGATAAGCTACATCACCATTATGACGGTGACGCATGCGTCACTACTAATACACGCTGCATGGAGGAAGGTCTTGTCGATGAGGAAAATCATTTCAAAAAGACCGGATCTTAGGGCTTTTATGAACTGCTGATTTCAACAATTCATTGGCCTTGATTTCATGGTTTAGATTTAATTCATAGACTCTAAAACATGTACATATATTATATACTGTGCATTTATTAATGTTTTATATAATTGTTACTAGTTATCATGTAATCCCTTTGAATACATAATAACTATAAGTTGACATGTACAACAATAAGATACACAAAATTCTTAAAATTTCGTTGTGAACCATGCGTGCAAAAATAATTTGTGGAACATCATTCCCTTTGAATATCCAACACAAAATCCTTAACATTTCTTTGTGAACCATGTGTGTAAAATTTTTTTTACCAATATACATGTACAATGTCATTCCATTACAATATCAAACACAAAATCCTTAAAATTCCTTTGTGAACCATGCTTGTAAAAAAATGTTACCAATATCCCCTTTGAATCCCGAACACAAAATCCTTAGCATTTCTTTGTGAACCTTGCGTGTAAAAAAATGTTACCAATATCCCTTTGAATACCGAACACAAAATCCTTAACATTTCTTTGTGAACCATGTGTGTAAATTTTTTTTACCAATATACATGTAAAATATCATTCCATGTCAAAATCAAACACAAAATCCTTAAAATTTCTTTGTGAACCATGTGTGTAAAAAAATGTTACCAATATTCCCATTAAAACCCGAACACAAAATCCTTAACATTTCTTTGTGAACCATTCGTGTAAAAAATGTTACCAATGTAAATGTAGAACATCATCCCCTTTGAATACCCACACAAAATCCTTAAAATTCCTTTGTGAACCATGCTTGTAAAAAAATGTTACCAATATTCCCTTTGAATCCCGAACACAAAATCCTTAACATTTCTCTGTGAACCTTGCGTGTAAAAAAAATGTTATAAATGTAAATGTAGAACATAATCCCCTTTGAATACCCACATAAAATCCTTAAAATTTCTTTGTGAACCATGTGTGTAAAAAAATGTTACCAATATTCCCATTTAATCCCGAACACAAAATCCCTAACATTTCTTTGTGAACCATGCGTGTAAAAAATGTTAACAATATAAATGTAGAACATCATCCCCTTTGAATACCCACAAAAAATCCTTAAAATTTCTTTGTGAACAATACAAGTTTGTAAAAAAATGTTACCAATATCCCCTTTGAATACCGAACACAAAATCCTAAAAATTTCTTTTTGAACCATGCGTGTAAAAACATTTTTTTACCAATATACACGTAGAACATCATTCCCTTTAAATACCCAACACAAAATCCTTAAAATTTCATTTAGAACCATGCGTGTAAAAAAATAATTTTTATCTTTCTGTGTCATGTTTCACAGCTATTTCACAGCTGAGGCGGGCCTATTTATACGGTGACGTATTTATTATAACATTAGTACAGAAGTATCAAAGTCACGTCCTACGCCGAATTATTCGGCTTATGCTATTATTAGGTGGTGATTTGTGATGTAGTGTTACATCAGGTTAATGCGCAGGTACCGACGATGACTTCAACATCATTAGAAAGTTATTCATTTAGTTATTACGAAGAATGGTATTGTTATTATTATCGAGTCCTGCGTTGTGAAACGAGGATAACACATAGTATGTAATCATCGCGTTTTACATATAATGTACGTATAGAGATGTAATTTTACTGTTATTTTTTTTCTCCATTGCTGCCGAATTATTAAATATTTTTCAAATGTAGCCCTGGCATGGCGTCAGCCCCCACGGCACGAAGGACGCTTTGGTTATTGTTGAAAGCCTCATTATCTTTCCCGTTGTTATTTTTTTTGTTTGACTTTTTAATTTGCCCTCGCCTGTTTACCTTCAACGTCAAGGTAAAAAATACCAAGAAAGTTACGCAAGACCAGGATTATGAACACATGTGTTGTAGGCTTGGGTATGGATAGGTGGTTATATAGAATGAAAAAATGCAATGCAGAGACATCACAGAATCACCAAACTAATTACAAAATTAATCAGCCTGTTATGTACTAGAATACCAGAAAATAAGAGCATAAGAAAAAGAAACAGACATTTGTTTGAATCTTATTAAGAACCATCACAATTATGAAAATTTTACTAGAGACGCTATGTACATAGAATAAAGATAAACTTCAAACCTTTAAATACTAGAATATAAAATTAAAATTTAAACTCTAAATACAATCATGTGTCCAAACTTTTCATGAAGAAGTTGATAATGGGTTGTTGCTTGTTGGTAAAGAGTGTTCATTGTTCAGGGTATACATGTAATGGTGTTTATTCTACGATGGTCTACCCTAATGTTATTTCTATAGACGGACATTAATTGGGTCCATGACCAACCGAAAGTGACCATATTAGAAAGGTGTTCATTGTATTAAGGTGTTCAATGTGGCAGGTTTCACTATGTGTGCAAATTGGTTTGTTTAAGTTTGCTCGTCGAATGTGTGCAAACCACAAAACGTTTGCTGAAACCAATATTTTCGCCTTAAAATGTTTGCTAAAACCAACATTTTCGCCTTAAAATGTTTTCTGAAACCAACATTTCATCCTTAAAATGTTTGCTGAAACCAACATTTCATCCTTAAAATGTTTGCTGAAACCAACATTTCATCCTTAAAATGTTTGCTGAAACCAACAT
>JAUJYV010001373.1:0-18353 GCA_033995625.1 Ophyiulus pilosus
GGGAGTGAGGGAGTGAGGGAGTGAGGGAGTGAGGGAGTGAGGGAGTGAGGGAGTGAGGGAGTGAGGGAGTGAGGGAGTGAGGGAGGGAGGGAGGGAGGGAGGGAGGGAGGGAGGGAGGGAGTGAGTGAGAGTGAGAGTGAGAGAGTGAGGGAGGGAGGGAGGGAGGGAGGGAGGGTGTGAGAGGGTGAGAGGGTGAGAGGGTGAGAGAGTGAGTGAGGGTTCTGGGCTAAAATGGACACCGGACTTTTATAGGAAGCTGGCAGTTTGAAACATCCAAATTGACAACAACAACAAACATATAACATTCTCGACTTTTAGCTTAGCAGAGAATCAGCAGAGAATCAACGTAAACAAACAGGTTATTTACTACAGTAGTTTCGAAGATCCTTGTGGGAACGTAGTAGGTCCCTTTGGAATTCAATCAGTGAACGAAATTGTTTCTTTAAAGATGCCATTGCCATTTCTGCCGCAAGGTCAATGGAATTTCAGAAATCCAAATGTCAGCAAGTGCGTGGGTTGTGTTTTAGTTTTTTCTTGTGTCTTTAGAAACACGGATTTCAGGTAATAACTTAGTGACCCGAGTATAAAACCCGATGTGTATCGATCTGCTGCTGTACGTGTTGATCTAAAACAATTCCTTCAAATTACATCTTATTATTTATTTTGAATATCGTCATTTTATCGAGGCCGCCATCTTCGTTTACATTAAACAATAGCTGTAAAGCGCCATCTGTGGCCAAATCTGGCATAATGTACTTAATCGAGAACATTCGACGAGCACGTTGAAAATTAATGCGGTTAACTGACCACATATATCTGCAAGGGAATTACAAAGTCTCCCGATTGGTCCTCACTTGGACTTTATATAATATGCTAACTGGAAACTAATCTTCATTCTAAGGGTCAGTTTCATCAATCGATAACAGAGAAAGGAGAGTTTGAGCCAGCCAACGTTAATGAAACTATAACGAGAAGCAGCGCTGACTGTCCGGAATGTCATTGGAATGCCATGCTTCGTATAGGGTAGTTGACGTTATCGTTTCGTTAACGTTGGATGGCTCAAACTCTCTATTGATCCAGCCAAAGCCTTAACGTTAACCTTATCGTTAGATGCGGGAAGGGAGGAGCCACGGACTGAACTACCCAATTAACTAACTTAACGTCATGAGTGCGCATGCGTAGTTCTTCCCTGCCCGCCTCCAACGTTAAGGTTAACGGTAAGGCTTTGGCTGGATCAATAGAGAGTTTGAGCCAGCCAACGTTAACGAAACGATAACGAGAATAGTCCTATGCGAAGCATGGCCGCCCGCGCTGTTTCTCGTTATCGTTGTAGTTTCGTTAACGTTGGCTGGCTCAAACTCTCTAATCTCTCTATTAGTTTGTAAATTATAATATGAGATGTCAAGATGATAGGGTTGACATTTTGATATGGCTAGTTTTCTGCCAAAATATGGCATGAAATTTACGGAAATAGTTTATTTCAAATTTATTTCGGCTGCTAAAGTTTCGTCAAGGTTGATTTTGCTTTTAGCTAAGATTTCATCCGATTTGAAATGGATTTGTGTCTTCAACTGAATATATCTTTACTTACGAAAATTCGTAATTATCCTCTGTAGATAGCGGCTTGAAATATTCCCTAGTTTATGCCTTTGTGGGTGGAGAGACCCCCTTTTTTGAAGTAGCGTGATCTGAATTGAAGCAAACGAAGCAATTTGTGAAGTTGAATGAACCTGAACCTGGACTGTTTTGCACAAATGCAACCTTGACCTGAGCAGCTTAGTGAAGACGATCCTGGAAATCTAGGCTTACATTTATTCTCAACTGAACTGATGATAGCGTGATCTAAATCAATAATCTATAAACTGAAGAGTGTTTGAATAGAAATGCTATTTATTATACATATGTATATACACACATAACAGCACTTTAAAAATACATGTAGCCATTATTCCATCTGGAATTCTTGCTCTGTTGCCCCTGAGAATGGCCTTTCACACATAACAGCTTTTTTGAAGTAGCGTGATCTGAATTGAAGCAAACGAAGCAATTTGTGAAGTTGAATGAACCTGAACCTGGACTGTTTTGCACAAATGCAACCTTGACCTGAGCAGCTTAGTGAAGACGATCCTGGAAATCTAGGCTTACATTTATTCTCAACTGAACTGATGATAGCGTGATCTAAATCAATAATCTATAAACTGAAGAGTGTTTGAATAGAAATGCTATTTATTATACATATGTATATACACACATAACAGCACTTTAAAAATACATGTAGCCATTATTCCATCTGGAATTCTTGCTCTGTTGCCCCTGAGAATGGCCTTTCACACATAACAGCAAAGCATTGAGGGAATGTGGATGTTTAGGGTTTTTTTGAAAGTGTGAAATTTGGGTATTTTGTCAGAGTAGGTTGACATATCATGCTAACCATTATACACATAACATCACACATTAAACCAACATTAAAAATACATGTAGCCATTATTCCATCTGGAATTCATGCTCTGCTGCCCCTGAAAATGGTTTTTCACACATAGCAGAAGAGCATTGAGGGAATGTAGATGTTTAGGGTTGTTTTGAAAGTGTGAAATTTGGGTATTTTGTCAGGGTAGGTTGACATATCATGCTAACCATTATACACATAACGTCACACATTAAACCAACATTAAAAATACATGTAGCCATTAATTATTCCATCTGGAATTCATGCTCTGCTGCCCCTGAGAATGGCCTTTCACACATAGCAGCAGAGCATTGAGGGAATGTGGATGTTTAGGGGGTTTTCAAAGTGTAAAATTGGGTAATTTGGTTAAGATTAAGACATCATGCTAATCATCGGGCATATATACACATAACAGCACAGTAAACCAACATTAAAAATACATGTAGCCATTATTCCATCTGGAATTCATGCTCTGCTGCCCCTGAGAAAGGCCTTTCACACATAGCAGCAGAGCATTGAGGAAATGTGGATGCTTAGGGGTTTTTTCAAAGTGTGAAATTGAGTTATTTGGGATAGGTTAAGACATATCATGGGACTGTTTTGAGTTTTTTATCATGTTCGTGAGCTGTAGTATCGTCAGATCTATCGCAATTTTAACGTCTATTGGTTATGTTGCTATGTAAAATTGCCCATGATCAGGGACAAAATTTGTGATTTTAAATTTTGAAAAAAATGCTTTCACGAATTTACGAAACATTTTAATATCGATCTAGCATTTTTTTGTACACTCATAGCTACTGATTTACGTGATTATTATGAAGAGTTGGTCCGATTATCAAATAGCACAAACTCCCAGACATTGTTTTCATAAAATTTGCCTCGTTGGATTTCGGCTCCCCTCAAAGCAGTCCTTACCAAACAAAAGTTAGAAAAAAATTGTTGAGATTTCTGTAAATATGCTTTCGTTTATGCATCGTTGCACAGTGATGTTTACATTAATACATAGTCGGTGGTTATCTGGATAAAATGCTTCAGGATATGGCTAGAAATCCTCAATTTCGTACAAGTTCTGTATTTTGTAACGTTTCAAGCTGCTAGAAGGAAGATAGGTTTTTCATTGAGGTTTATTGGATTTTAGCTGTCAGACATCGGCTAATTTCTAGGCCCACCAAACAACAATCGGTGGCTTGTCTAGTATCCTCTTCAACGTTAACCCTGGCATTGAAACCTCGTGATTTGGCCCCTATTTGGTCACGGGATACCTAGCTGTTAGGTCCCCGTTGCTATAGTCATGGCAACGCAGCATTTGCTAAGCGACACTGACGTCATCGTGGAGGAAGTTTATTTTTCTAATCCAATTTCACTTCATTTTTTTTTTACCTAGCGATAACATACACAGCCGAATAATCCGCATTTTAAGTACTCTTCAGTACATTCGTACATGTGCCGCGGCCTTGTCCTTCGACTTTTACTTATTCAGATTGAATAGGCAGTCTCGACACTGAGGATTTTTGTAATCTTTAATAATCCTCAGCTGCGAGCAAGCCTTTGGGAAATAAAAGTATTCCTAGGAGAAATTTACTGGTTTTCTAACGATTTGCATCCATTTGCATCTGATATTGTTTTGTTTTCGGAAACAATAGCTTTTTTTACGGGAGTGCGGAGACATTTTTTTCATAAATTAAGAAATGTACGGTTGCGATACTCGAAATGTAGTCAAGTTGGACGAATTGAATAGGATAGTTTGTTGAAATATCAAAATATGGCTGTACAAGTTTTACAGGTTGCAAAGGGTCTGTAGGTTCTGTTATCCCCAACCCACTACCTGAAAAGGGTTTCCCGGCGTAAACACATTAATTGGTTGATTTTAAGGGCGGAGGGGGGCAATAGCACTGACGCCTCATCATAAATAACATGACGTGGTTGCAGATTACTAAGAGCGGGTCGAGCCTGAAATATACATTTTGCCAATTTGGCTGGGAATTTTGAAATTTCTTTGGTTTGAGAGGGGGGGGGGGATGGCTATACGTTCTGAATGCTTTGTTTTTTTTGGAAAAGTAGGGTGTCCAGAAAATATTTCCGAACACATCCTATAAATTTCCGAACACTCGTCTCGCTGCCAATTCCATGACATTTGATTTTTCTGATTAACGGAAATTTCCTGTCCTCGAAGGGAAATTTCAGCATAAAATTTGTGTTTAACACAAATTTAGGCATAATACCCGACTTTCCTGAGGTTTAAAAAATTCATGTGCATTTGGGTCTGCGGACACATTTCATCCGGTGTCCATTTCGCCTTTCGCTGACCTGTAAAACACAATTAAACAGAAAAACCAAAACCTGAAAAATACCATTATTAGTGGACGTCCAAAATGGCTCCTCCCCCCCTCCTCCTCTTCCCCCCTCTCTCTCTCCTCTGTCCACATGTTGTCCACATGCCAGCAGACGCCCCCTCCTCTCTACCCCCTCTAAATGACGTCCTTTTTGAATGACCTCTATACTTTAGATAAAATTGAGAATTAAAAAAATTGAATGACAAAAGGAAATTGTTAGTCCAAAAGAGAGGGGATAATGTTTAAGTTGCGGTTTTATTGAAGCCTGCACGGTGGCTGAATCGTGATTGTTTTGAAATTATGGTTAGGTTTTCTTCAGAGAATAGCACCTGAACGAAAACCTGTTTGGATGCAGCTTGAATTTATGTTCCGTGACAGGAAATTAGAGACCAATGACGTCAATGGATGCTGTTGTCACGGTGATTTCAACGTTCACTCTTAACATCGAATGAAGCAAACACCTGTGCATCAGGATTCTCTCATGGACCATATACCTTATTGTATTAGCAAGATTTGAAAAGCGCCAAAAAAATCCTTACAACTTTATCTATACCGATGGCGTTTATTTTCCTCAAACCCTAATTCGGTTATCGAAATATTCACCCAATTACATTCGATCGGTTAGCTATAGCACATAACCTGAGGCCCATTGGCACGTAGGCTTTCTAAACCATGTAAGAAGGCGTAATGGCATGAGGGGGGGCTTTGTCAATTTTATGTTAAAATGGTCTCATGTTCTCAGAAATTTAAAGGGGAAATGATGCCTGTCGGATATCTTTAATATGACAAAATCGGATTAACAAAATGATATTTGAGGATTCTAGTAACCCCATCTCCAACGGTCTTGGTCCGAGCGATTTTAAAACGTCAAGCGCTAAAGATGGGCCAAAAGCCCAAGAAAAGCTTCGTAGAAATAATATAATGGAAAATTTGCTCAATTTAATTATCGATCGCAAAGTTAGGAATGATATTTTGGTTTATCGTATGTTAGCAACCCTGCATAGCTCGAATGTAATGCAGGAAAGCTCACTGAAAAATTGCCCCTTAAATTCGCATCGTCGAGCTTTCCTGTCTTACACTCGTGCAATGCAAGGCTGCAAACATTAGGGGAAAAACAAAATTTTAATCGTATCCTTTTTGAATGGACCTTTAAAATTATAGTGAGCTTTCTTGCCATACATTAGTGCTATGCAAAGTTGCAAACATACGAAAAACCAAAATGTTTATTGTATCTAATACATATAACCTTCTACTCTATGACGTCATCAATTGCAGAGATATGTAATTTGACATAGACGCTGAATATACCATCTGGAAATGGGTTTTTTTCTACTACGAGTTGTTTACTAATATATATACTGAGTATTTAGTTTATGGCTATGTGAATTTGCAAAGTTATTAGTGTCTATAAAGTTCTTATCAATAGAAGTGAAATAGTTCAAATTTATTTAGTTTTATAACAGAAATCCTATACGAAATAAATGCATGTGATGTGGTAATATTTTAATACAAGATTTATGATTCTTGGTTTTTTTTATATAAAATTACAGAATACAAAGTATAATTTATAAATACACATGTTTACAGAAATGCTGTATGGAGAAATTTGAGCTGCATAAAAATGCTGATGTGGCTAAACCTTAATATTTAGTAGTTTAGGATATTATTCAGTAAACCTTCTATATTATTTTATAAATTATCAGAAGTTTTACCAAAAATAAATATGATCTTCTTGGACACCAAATACAATGGACCAATCTCTCTAATATAATGGATAATTTACGACATTTAATTATTAATCGTAAAGCTAGGAATGATATTTTGGTTTATCTTATGTTAGCAACCCTGCATAGCTCGAATGCAAGGCAGGAAAGCTCACTGAAGAATATTTGCCCCTTAAATTCGCATCATTGAGCTTTCCTGTCTTACATTCATGCAATGAAAGGCTGCAAACGTTAGGGAAAAACAAAAATTTTAATCGTATCCTTTTAAACCTTTACATAATTTATTAAAAACGTTAACTTTAACTACAAAACTAAAGTTAGATCAATATATTAGATTCCCAAAGGTAAAAACTCACCTGTTATAACCAATAATACTCGAAAATCAACCTAATGCATTCCACGTGTACACCAAGACGGTGACATTTTATCAACAAGAGTTCATTTAAGAAATGCCATTAGATTAGCTGATAAATGGCCAAATCATGACATTCATTGTGACCAAGTGTTAAAGCCAATGCTATTTACTGAAAAAAGATTGCAGTTGAATGTAGCGATCACTTAAGGCTGCCGAAGGAAATCAATGTGTTTTGACAATAGTTGCCTCCCATTTTCCCCTCAATCTTTCCTTTATTACATCTTCTTAGCATCCCTCGGATTTCAACTAAGAATTGAGATTTTATATGAAATCCCGATGAATAAAACGGGCGTGGGAAGTTGAATGGTCTTATCAATATGAAGTGACAAACGTCTAATCAAAATTTATGTGGGGTGAGTGGCGCACACACAATCCATGCATCGTACAACAGTCTTTTGCAGTATTTTAAATGCTGACATTTTACCCCTGAATTTTCAATTTTTGGGAAAATTGAAATATTTTTGTTGCAATCCTGGTGGAAAAAACATTAGTATGTTAACAACATTTGGCATTCTCACTTTACTCACTCTAATATATGGCTAAATGCTATATTCTGTTGCACCAGGTAATAAATATTTGGTAGTATTTAAAAATTATGGGCCATTGATTTTCGTTGAATATGTCATGGTACCCGAACAAAAAAGGTAGAACATTTTTTTTTCCAATGTTTAATTACTATCGTGATTGGATGAGCTTTTTATTTTCGTATCACTAAATGGATTTCCCCGGTGCATTTCCTCCGTTTTATATTAATGCTTGAATTACTAAACACACTTTACATAATTTAATCATCGCTAACATTTTGGGGCCTTAACAGTTAGATAAAAAAAAAACTAGCTTGAAATTTCAGCGTGGTAATCCTATGTCGTTGACAAGATGATTGTCCTGACATTTAAATGTTTATGTAGCCGTACGAGATGTCAAAATGCATTTCCGCGTGTAGTTTTATGAAGCATGGTTATTTTTTTTTTGATCGAGCAGACGTTTATTTAGTATGCTTGAGATAGCACCACAATTAAACGAGTCATTTCCTCGTTTACTCAATTTTATTGATTGGAAAAATCAACATCGATTTTATGCAAGAAATTTGCAGTGAACAATAGAGTTTGAAAACATGCAAAGAAATGGAACTTCGGAGCGTGCAAAAAATATGGAATATCTGAGCGTGCAAAGAATAGAATTTCAGAGCAAGCAAAAAATATAGAATATCTGAGCGTGCAAAGAATATAGAATATCTGAGCATGCAAGAAATATAGAATATCTGAGCATGCAAAGAATAGAATTTCAGAGCATGCATAAAAATATAGAATATCTGAGCTTGCAGAAAATAGAATATCCGAGCATGCAAAGAATAGAATTTCAGAGCATTAAAAAAATATAGAAT
Organism: Ophyiulus pilosus; assembly: GCA_033995625.1. NCBI lineage: Eukaryota > Metazoa > Arthropoda > Diplopoda > Julida > Julidae > Ophyiulus > Ophyiulus pilosus. Next base: position 8,303 of record JAUJYV010001373.1, read on the forward strand.
ATCTGAGCATGCAAAGAATATAGAATATCTGAGCGTGCAAAGAATAGAATTTCAGAGCAAGCAAAAAATATAGAATATCTGAGCGTGCAAAGAATATAGAATATCTGAGCATGCAAGAAATATAGAATATCTGAGCATGCAAAGAATAGAATTTCAGAGCATGCATAAAAATATAGAATATCTGAGCTTGCAGAAAATAGAATATCCGAGCATGCAAAGAATAGAATTTCAGAGCATTAAAAAAATATAGAATATCTGAGCATGCAAAGAATATAGAATATCTGAACATGTAGAAAATATAAAATATCTGAGCATGCAGAAAATATAGAATATCCGAGCATGCAAAAAATAGAATTTCAGAGCATGTAAAAAATATAGAATATCCGAGCATGCAAAGAATATAGAATATCTGAGCATGTAGAAAATATAGAATATCTGAGCATGCAAAGAGTAGAATTTCGGAGCGTGCTAAGAATATAGAATATCTGAGCATGCAGAAAATAGAATATCTGAGCATGCACAAAACAGAATATCTGAGCATGCAAAGAATATAGAATATCTGAGCATGCAAAAAAAAATAGAATATCTGAGCATGCAAAGAATATAGAATATCTGAACATGCAGAAAATATAGAATAGCTTAGCATGCACAAAATATAGAATATCCGAGCATGCAAAAAATATAGTATATCTGAGCATGCAAAGAATAGAATTTCAGAGCATGTAAAAAATATAGAATATCTAAGCATGCAAAGAATAGAATTTAAAAATAGAAATAAATTTAAAAAAAGGAAAAGAGATGAAAAAATATTGAAAAAACTTTGATTTGTCTGTCTCTTCTTTGGCTTTAAAAACGAAAAAGTAACTTCAATTTGCTTCAATTTGAGTAGAATAATTTGTGAATTTAACTGTTGGCCTTTAGAGTTATTATTTCGATGCGTTACATTTTGATTTGCGGTTAAATTAAACAGAAATTTTACGGAATTCTGAAGTGCACGGTCCAGGAAAGACGAATATTTTCTCTATGTTAGGGCAATTCCCAACAATACAGTCACTCTTTCATAACTCTTTTATAAAATCACTCTTTCTTTTATAATTTTAAGCAGTATTTCTCATCCAATGTACCGCAGAATATTATAGGGTTCGCTACAGTGTGCCGCAAAATCTTTTTTTTTCAAATGTCTGTTATATATACATCCTTCTCTAATTTCTGATACATAACGTCTTTTTAAATTCTAATATGCCAATGTTTCCAAGTATCTCCATACCTATCCCAATTCCATGTAAAATTTACTATGTTCACATCTTTCTAATTTATTATATGCCTACGTCCTTCAAATTTCTGATTTTGCCATAATAGCTGTTTAATTGCTGATATTTCCATATTTCTCCAATTCCGATATCTCAAATCTTTCTAAAATTGGATGATATTAAAATCTGATAAAATCCATTAAAATCCGTAGTATCATTCATGACTCGTTAAGTTCTGACGTGCCCATGTCCATATTTTTCCAGCTGGGACGATGACAGCAGAAGACGATGGACATGGCAGGGTTAGCAATTGCAAGAATCACGACTCTTACAGGTTCCCAAGATCCAGAAGTGGTATTTCCGGCATTCCATTTTCGATTGTGGAGCCACCGGAAGTCTCTGTCTCTCTCTCTCTCTTTACCGCCACGTGTTGCTTCTGGATCCATAGCAGATGCAACAAGCTGATCCATTTCCGAGGCGGAGGGATCCGCGGTTGTATACGCCATCTGAAAGCCCGGATTTGTGGACTCTTCATTCTCGCTTTCTGATTGGTCGACCCGGTGGAACACTCTCCTAAATCGAGTGCGTTGTATGCAATTCCTCTCACATCTCCTCGGAAATTCCTCCTCGCATCAACTGCATCTACCTGATGCTGACCCACACCTGATTCTCGCTACAACATCCAACCAAAAAAAAGACATCTTCACAAAAACTCTTCGAAGCTGCTTCCGATAGTTTTTCAATGACTTTTTTCCTCCTCGTCGTCGACAATGTCAGTTTTTCCATGGTTTTTCAATAGAAGCACCGCTTAAATCTCCCCCCGCACCACGTGGTCAAGCAGTTACTGAACTATAAAAAAAACATCGTTCGCCACCTGTTTCAAATGCAGCGAGAATTCGTGGCCTGGTGATACCGGTGTTGTTTAGTTCAGAATTAGGTGAAGTCTGTGAAAGTTTAGTGAGTTTTTTTTTTGACGTTGGAAAAAACACTAACGCAAAGCAAACAACCAAAAAATGGGCGTTTTGAATCGTCCCACCGACCGTCGTCCGAAGCGAATTCCAAGGGACAAACCCTCTCCGTTGACCATTGCCGAAAATGGCACCGAAATTTTGATGGTCAGCAAAAAAGATGCTTTTGACCGTGGCCAACAACACCTGCCCTTGAACGGCAATCAGGAAACAAGACGATATAAAGGTAAGAAAGCATTTACTTAATTTACTTAATTTACTTAATTTATGCATCCGATCTTAATGCAAACTTAGCGTTTCATAGTTGTATATGTAAAGTCCAGATTTTAAGTTTCTACAAGAAATACACGAACAAATTGCATTTAGTGTCTACTTAGTGATGTGGTGGACTAATGCGATCACTCATTGCGGTAATGGCATCGTGTGCACTTAGTGTCGGCTTAGTGTCAGATTTTTAAATCGACTTGGAGCATACTTTAAATATAAACTTAGTGTATGCATAGTGTACAAATTGTAAGTTTTCAATTGTAAATTTGCACTGTTAAACTATATTGCATTTAGTGCGTACTTAATACTATAGTGAATTGCAATTTTTGACATAGTATGTACTATAAGCTGCACGTGCGTTCTATTGGTTTGCACGTGCGTTCTATCGTTCTTCACGTGCGTTCTATCGTTCTGCACGCGCGTTCTACCGGTCTTCACGTGCGTTCTATCGTTCTTCACGCGCGCTCTATCGGTCTGCACGCGCGTTCTAGCGGTCTTCACGTGCGTTCCATCGTTCTTCACGTGCGTTCCATCGCTCTGCACGTGCATTTCGTTCCAATATCGAATATTCTGATTTTCAATTCAAATTTTAGAAGCTTAATTGTGATTAAAGGCAATATGTAATTAACTAAATTAATTTGAAAATTTAAGACGTAAGAATTAAATTTGGCTCCGATGAACCCACGAAAAGTTTAATTAAATTATATAAAATTTAATACTGTAGAAATTCCGCTCTCTTAATTTTGTACCCGTATTTCTAACAATTATTAACGCTTTTTTTACAAACTTGTTCTAAATGAATTTACGTAAATTTTTTCATGATTGGCATGTGTGAAATATGTGTAGTTAATGGATTGTTAAATTTAGCAAAACATACACACATTCTGTCGTTGGGAGGAGTATTTTTTTTTTATCCAAACGATGGCAACAATTGTAGGGCTAATTATTGAAGTTGCACTCATTTTCTGAGTGCTTTCCTCTAACAAGTACAGGCACAACAATGAGTTTAGACACACAAACGCTGTATGTCGAACACGGCTTATTTTCAGTTATTAAACTAAATAACCGCTCATGAATAATTTCATTTGAACACACGTAAGTGGACACATGTGGATGTCTGGAATGGGGTTGCAACGACCATCTGCTTGCGTTTTGTGACCCCGTGGCATTTTTTAGGTCAGAAATTACTCCAACATGTGTGTTGTGCGAATTGTGTACGTGCTTTACTCCCTATTAACTGAATTCCTTATTGGCAAATGACGCGTGGTGTAATGTGCAGTTATGTCTAAAAGTATTTATGGGCACATGCAGTACAGTCGAACCCGCTTAATTGCACTACGAGCCGGCAAGCCGGAAATGTGCAATTAATCGGTTTGCGCAATTATCCGGTCACAATTCCGTACAAAACTTGCACAACGGGCTTACAAAATATCCGGTCTGTGCACTTAAGCGGTGTGTAATTAAGCGGGTTCCACTGTGGAGTTCAGATAAATATTGCTCAAAGTACTATTTAATTCGACACACGTACATGTGCAATTATATTGAAATCAGAAGTGAGTGTTTGCGTCATATTAGCTCCATTTATTATTCAGCACCCCCTAGTGGTGTACGTGCCTAAATAATGGAGTTTCTATAGATATATATGCACGCAGGATCCCATAAAGCATGATATACAGGGTGTGTGTTTCTTAGTTTATGGCGGTACACACGTCAGGTTTTTGTCCAGTCGGTGCTGTTAGTCGGCTCAGGTGTGTGTGTGAACCACACAATTGATAACAACGCCCCTCGGAATCGGATACATTTTCTACAGTAATTAATCGTACGTGTGAACCGGGTCTCAGTGTGAAGTGCAGTTCTCCAAAGCTAGATTTGTGAAAGAGAGGCGGCACCCTGTAGTCTTCGTGCTGATTAAACGAGTTTGGTGAAATAGACCATACCTGCGTTATTAACGCTGGAAATGAAACGATGTTTTGAATTATGTATGAACTTGAACGATATCCGCAGACAGACGTCTTCTTGGCCTAGGCCTACTGCCAGAATTTGATATGTAGGAAACGAGAGCCAAGACACACATTACATCGAAATATTGCCCGTTAGCCCCGCAGCTGATCGATCATGGAGAAAATGGGTCTAAGTCATGTTGAAAAGACGAGGAAAAATAATGCTAAACTGGGTCAGGTATTGATTTCGTTGAAACCTGGGTCAAATTCAACGCGGTCTCACCTAGAAGGCCTACGCAGGTGCAAAACCATTCAAACTTACGATTCATTCAACAGCCAAGGATGCAAAACATATTTTTTATCCCCCAATAATTTGGCTCTGAATTTTAATACTTTCCGGGTGGAAGTATTATGTCACTTACGAACATATCCATGGTAAATAGTAGGACATAAATTGGACATGTGTGCGTATGTATACTTCCTGCAATGATCTAAATTCGTGTTTGCTTAAATATGTTTCATAAATGGTTATACATGTTTTCAAACATAATTGCAGTAAACAGCATATGTGGCCAGACATTAATTTTCACAAGGGTTAACACTTGTTCGTTATTATTACTGCTTATAAATGCTTCACTGCAATACACATAAGCTTCACTGCAGGACACATAAGCTTCACTGCGAGACACAAGCTTCACTGCGAGACACAAGCTTCACTGCAGGACACAAGCTTCACTGCGAGACACATGAGCTTCGCTGCGAGACACATGAGCTTCACTGCGAGACGCATAAGCTTCACTGCGAGGCACATAAGCTTCACTGCAATACCCACCAGCTTTCACTGCAACACACAAGCTTTCACTGCAAGACGCAAGGTTTCACTGCAATACACTTAAGCTTCACTGTAAAACATGTAAGCTGCAAGCTTCACTACAATACACAAACTTCACTGCGAGGCACATAAGCTTGTACAACACACATAAGCTTCACTGCAAACACATAAGCTTCACTGCAAGACACATAAGCTTCACTGCAAGACACATAAGCTTCACTGCAAGACACACAAGCTTCACTGCAAGACACATAAGCTTCACTGCAAGACACATAAGCTTCACTGCAAGACACGTAAGCTTCACTGCAAGACACGTAAGCTTCACAGCAAGACACGTAAGCTTCACAGCAAGACACGTAAGCTTCACTGCAAGACACGTAAGCTTCACAGCAGACACGTAAGCTTCACTGCAAGTCACATGAGCTTCACTGCAGGTCACATGAGCTTCACTGCAGGTCACATGAGCTTCACTGCAGGTCACATGAGCTTCACTGCAGGTCACATGAGCTTCACTGCAGGTCACATAAGCTTCACTTCAAGGCACGTAAGCTTTGCTGCAAGCCACAAATTTGAAAGTAAACACCTAGGAAACATGAAACTAATCTCAAATGATTGACGGGTCACACTTTGGCTCATTAAATCATTCGAGTTCGTCAACACTTTTAATTATTTCACTTCTCTCTCAAACTTGGCGAGCTATTTTGATTTTAAGAGATGTAGTGATGCTAAAAATTCCAAATGCATTATTGTTATAGGTCAATGCCAAATTAGCTTAATTACAGTCATTTTGATTCATTACGACGGTGCAAAGACCTGAAAATTGCTATCAAAGACCGACTCTCAATTGATATAATGATACCAGGTCAAGTAATTCAATGCGAAATCGATGTTGGCGGTTTTATGAAGCTTTTCAACGCTGGTCAATGGACAGAGTATCCTAAAAAATACTAATGACAGTTCGAGGTACATGTACTTTTACATGCACGCGTAGTAGGATCTGAAATTGCAAAAAAAAAACACGCATGGGCCATGCATACAACATGGGTTTATTCATGACCATGGTGAGAGGTCATTCAAAAAGAACGCCCCCGAAATTCCTTTAAAAAATGACTTACCCTACCCCCTGTTCACACGATGTCCATTTTAGCCCTGACTCTCCTCACCCCCACATAGACGTCCTTGATTTTTTTTTAAAAGTAGGGTGTCCAGAAAATGTGTTGGAACATACAAAGGCCCATTCTATAAGTTTCCAAGCACCCGTCTCGTTGCCAATTCCACATTTTCCCAGGTTTTTCTGACTAACGTAAATTTCCTGACCTCGAAAGGGAAATTCCAGCATAAAATTGGTGTTTGACACAAATTTTGGCATAACACCCGACTTTCCCGAGGTTTTAAAAATTGAAGTACATTTGGGACTGGGGGACAAATTTCTTCCGGTGTCCCTTTCACTGACCTTTAAAACACAAACAGAAAAGTCAAAATTTTTAAAATACCACCATTAGTGGTCGTCCAAAATGGCTTCCCCCTCCCTCCCCCAAGGTCCACATGTTGTTGTCCACATGCCAGCAGACCCCCACCCCTCTTAAGGAGTCCTTTTTGAATGACCCCAATGGCCATGTAGAGATTGTGCGTTCGGAATCTAAGAAAATGCCCATTTCAGTATTTAATATAATCCATGCATGGCTAGATATGACATTAGAGTTTGAACCATCCAACGCTTAAGAAACGATAACGATAACGATAACGTTAACGTTAACGAGAACAGCGCGGGAAGTCCGAAAAGTCATCGAATACCATGCTTCGCATGGGGTAGGCCTTGATATTCCAGTCCGTCAGCGCTGTTTCTCGTTATCGTTATCGTTATCGTTACCGTTACCGTTATCGTTATCGTTTCGTTAACGTTGGATGGCTCAAACTCTCTATTTACAGCACTATCTAACAGAAACCAACGAAAGCAGTTACTTGGATCTATCGCAAAATGTAAACAAACCGCTGGCACCATCTGTGTTTTGCTGAAATAAATTGGGAGAGGGGCTTAACAAACGTGCGATTTGCTATATAAATCTAGAATGAATTGGATGAGGTATTTAATGGCACGCAATACATGTAACGACACGCATAAAAGTACAAACAAAACGCTGTGTAAATACACCCAAAATGTGGAGCAATGCACCAAAATGCGTTCGCACAGGTGGGATTTTTAGGGTGGGGTAAAATCAAATGGACGTGTTATATGTATACTAATATATATAGGAGCAAAAAAAAAAATATTCCCAAATATTCATTAGGGATGTGTGTCTGGTATTAAAAACCGTTTCATTTGGCCCTGAGTTAATTGTTCGGGTGTCGCGAATGTTTATCGTGAGTCTACAATTTGTTTTATGACCTATCAATTTAATTTTTTTTATTATTAATCTCTCACTCGTAGCAGTTATTAATTACTAAGACTAACCTTCTGGGATGATGAGTGATAACTGTACTATATACCGTACAATAAACATAAAAATACGAGGTCTTAATTTACTGTTATTAAAGGGTCATCTAGATTCTGCAATACGCCACTATATAAACCCTTGTAGTTTTTATATTACAAAAAAAAAGGATTACTCGTCCTCGGACCATTCGGGTCAAAAAAATATATATGACCCATATATGAGATTATGGGGTAAAGTGAGACAGTGATATTAATAGTTCTAGTGTTGATATTGACTTAAGACACTCAAGAACAACCTATGTAACAAACAGATAGCGTAAAATGCATTTATGACATTTTAAACACTTGATTTTTGTGTCGTAAAAATTACATTTTTTTCTTACAAAATCATCTTTATTTCTGTCGGTAATTAATGCATATTTCATTGCCAAATAAATGGAAACATAGTTTTAATTGAATGTGTCTTTGATGCAAATCAAGTTTCTATGGGCAATCTCCGTGTGAGGTAAACTGAGACAATTGATTTGGGGCGAGGTGAGACACACAAACTTTGAATTTGTATTTTTATAATTTTTGTCAATGTTGATAAATATTAATTTGTATATACATAGCTAAATAAATGAAAATGAGTCGGCAATTTTGTAGATGAAGCTTACGTGCATGGCAGTGAAGCTTACGTGCATGGCAGTGAAGCTTACGTGCATGGCAGCGAAGCTTACGTGCCTGGCAGCGAAGCTTACGTGCCTGGCAGCGAAGCTTACGTGAATGGCAGTGAAGCTTGTGTGCATGGCAGTGAAGCTTACGTGCCTGGCAGTGAAGCTTACGTGCATGGCAGCGAAGCTTACGTGCATGTCAGCGAAGCTTACGTGCATGGCAGTGAAGCTTGCGTGCATGGCAGTGAAGCTTAGGTGCATGGCAGTGAAGCTTAGGTGCCTGGCAGTGAAGCTTACGTGCCTGGCAGTGAAGCTTACGTGCCTGGCAGTGAAGCTTAGGTGCCTGGCAGTGAAGCTTAGGTGCCTGGCAGTGAAGCTTTGGTGCATGGCAGTGAAGCTTGTGTTTAGCAGTGAAGCCTGAAAGCCATGGCGAATGCCATATATGACCCAATTTAATTTTTCACCATTGTTAAAACTGAAAAGAATTAAAAGTGACAGTCATATGGTCGATTCATAATAAAACAATAAAATTCATTGCAATTATTTAAATTCAGCTTGATATTAATGTGATGAGCATTATACCATCATTAGTATCGGCAATCAATGTTAATGAGGGGCCAATCAGCTGTAATTATAATCGCTGTATGCAAATGAGATGGCCGTTTAATTGAGAAATTTCCTTCTTTCCAGCAGAGCGATTAGCTTCCTGACTTCAGCGGGTAATTTATGATTGGGATTATATATAGAAGCCTTTGTATTAAATAAATTAATCATAGGCTCCTGTACACATTGAGCCAGTTATAATTAGTTTAATATGAGCAACTTAATGGAAATTGCATTTTCTACACAGGCGTCATTTTAACTGAATTTTTTAAGTAAAGGGATGTTGAAAAAGTCTTCAAATGTTGATAAATTAAAACAATTAAGAAGTGAAAACGCCCATCATTTGTAAAATGTGGTTCCTATATGGCGAAATATGGCCCATCAAGGGTTTAAATATAGCACATAAATGGCTATGTATGGCCCTTCAAGGACCAAGTATGACCCATCAAGGACCAAGTATGGCCCATCACTAGTCAAGTAGCTCCATCGAAGTCCAAATATGTCCCATCGAAGTCCAAGCATGGTCCATCAAGGACCAAGTATGACCCATCAAAGGCCAAATATGGGCCATCAAAGGTCATCAAAGGCCATCGAGGGCCAAATATGGCCCATCGAGGACCAAGTATGGCTCATCAAAGAGCAAGTATGGCCATCCAAGGAACAAGTATGGCCCTCCAAGGAACAAGTATGGCCCTCCAAGGAGCAAGTATGGCCCTCCAAGGAGCAAGTATGGCCCTCCAAGGAGCAAGTATGGCCCTCCGAGGAGAAAGTATGGCCCTCCGAGGAGCAAGTATGGCCCTCCAAGGAGCAAGTATGGCCCTCCAAGGAGCAAGTATGGCCCTCCAAGGCGCAAGTATGGTCCTCCTAGGACCAAGTATGGCCCATCAAGGTTTAAATATGGCCCATCAAGGTTTAAATATGGCCCATAGATGGCTGTGTATGGCTCACACATGTCCATATATAGCTTTTCCATCCGGGTTCACACATGTGCTTCTCCTAATTGAATATAGAGGTAGTTGGCAGTGGTCACCCCAGAGGAAAAATCCATACATGGATGTATGGATATCCATAACAATCATATGGATACTTATGGATATCCCTTCA
>JAUJYV010001374.1:0-18349 GCA_033995625.1 Ophyiulus pilosus
GTGGCTCCTCCCTTCCCCACGTTAACGTTAAGGTTAACGTTAAAGCGTTGGCTGGCTCAAACTCTCTAATCTCTCTAGTTTTGCGTAATAGCACGATAAAATGCTTTGATAGGCACACATAAGTTATTTTAATAATTATTTTTATACAGTATAATACCATTGTAGTTATTTTATTGGTATCTAAATGGATTTACAATTTAAAAGGGTATTTATTGTGAATATTATAGAATTTACTTTGAAACATGTTAAACATGTCATAACACGTTTAATATTTTTCCATTTTTTTTATTGGCAAAATGATTCTAAAAAAAAGATTGATTTTAAAATCTTATTATTAACGTTTTATTACGAATGTAGAAATTTTGACAAAATGAATAGAACCAATTTAATGAATTTGTCAAATTCCAGTTATTACCATTTCATGAACTGGGGACACATTTCCAAGTGATGCAACAGTTACCTGTAGTGAAAAATTGAAGTACCTAAGTACTTGGCAAATCCATTTATGATAATCTCGTAGTTATCGAGGGCAATAATCTACCTGAAAAATCGTTTTTTGGACAGCATTCCCCGAATTTTCTCTATGATCAAAAGGATCTTTGACAATTATGTTGTTGAGGAAATTTATTCGTACAAATAGACTCATTAATCTTCAAAAAACACTCGAAGTAAGTTAAATGTTCACGATTGCTTTTAAATAAGAAAATAATTCAGTATTATTATGCGAATTATATAAATTTATTACATGTAATTAGCGGTGCTGTATTTGTGGCAAAGTACTCGTGTGTCTAATCGATCATTTTTTTTTAAAATGTATATAAAAACAAGGAATAATGAATAATTTGTTCAAAGAATTACATGATGATATGAAATAAGCAGGTTACCAGTGATCATTTCTTTGAAAATAGTAATGATAGGTTTCGGTGATCTCTATTTATATACAGTTCTCGTGTCTTTATTTTTTATTAAAGAATACTTTTCAGTATATCCCTCTAAATTTATATTCAAAGTGCAATATGGTACCATTAAAAAAAAAGTCCCCGAAATTCCTTCAACAAATGACCCTCCCTACCCCCTGTCCACACGGTGTCCATTTTATACATTTTGTCCCAGACCCCCCCCCCCCCCCCCCCCTCATAGACGTCCTTAATCTTTTTTGAAAGTAGGGTGTCCAGAAAATCTGTTAGAACATACATACCTGGCTAACAATCCCACGAAATTTTTCCAGATTTTTCTAATTAACAGAAATTTCCTGACCTCGAAGGGAAATTCCAGCATAAAATTGGTATCCAACACAAATTCAGGCATAGCACCCGACTTTCCTAAGATCTTAAAAATCCAAGCACATTTTGGACTAGAGACACATTTCTTCCGGTGTCCATTTCCCCTTTCACGCATCTTTAAAACTTAATTAAACAACAAAATCAAAAACTGAAAAATACCATCATTAGTGAATGTCCAAAATGGCTTCCTCCCTGTCCACATGCCAGTAGACCCTCCCCCTCCTACACCCCTTTTGAGGACGTCTTTTTTGAATGGCCCTGATCTATCATGGTACCTAACATGCAAACAAATTATGCTACTTTTATGAAAATATGTTTTTTACATTTCAAAAAGTTAAAAAATTGATGCTGTTGATTAAATTTGAGACGATCATCTTATTCTGAATTGGTCATTCAGTGATTGGGGGGTCATCTCCGGATGATTCCCTTAATCGGTACTCAGACGGAAATCTTACCAAAGTGGGCAAAAATAGCCGCACAATACCACGCTTTCTCGCTTTTCATTCCTGCACAAACGACTTTAGGACTCCCCCTGACCATAAGAAAGTTGAGGCGAATGTCCCTCAACAGAATGGACAATGTCCTCGTAAATAGCCGCTCACTAAAGCAACACTGACATTCACTGCGCATAGTTACCGTGGGAAGGAATTGCCATTGAGGCTCAGCTTTGGATGGCTGGACCAGAGTGGCCATTCATCCAAGTGGTTCAGGTTTAGCTGGGGTCAGAGGTTAGGTCAATCATGTCACCAGAAATCCCTATGTCACATCAGATGTCCACTGTCACGTTTCATGCGGAGAATAGCAACTACAATGGATCTTATATTGGCTTAAATGCGGCCCAAAATACCCTCTTTTTTTACTCCAGAAATTCAAACTGAGAACTGGGGGTATGTGAATTGTGACTGGACACCAGGGGGTTGCATTGTTGAATATGATGCAATTAGAATATCCTGAATGTCCCTGTTATTTACTGTCCTCACATTCCGATGCATGAGCCAAGTTGTATACACTCACAATTTGGTTTCAAAAAACAATTATTTTGCAACGCATTATTATAATGTTCAGTACACTTGCAACACGAAACACAAACAGGGTTTTGTAAACATGTTTTCGATGTGTGGTTTGCTCACCAGTTTTCTGATAGCAAGTTTCAGCAAAGTTTTGGCCAAAACAACGTGTTTTCAGCAAACATTTTGGTGTTCGTTCTAGAGAAGGTGAAGATAAAATGCATAGTACACACTTGAAACATGAAACAGAAACAGGGTTTCGTAAACATGTTTGCGATGTCTGGTTTGCTCACCAGTTTTCTGATAGCAAGTTTCAGCAAAGTTTTGGCCAAAACAACGTGTTTTCAGCAAACATTTCGGTGTTCGTTCTAGAGAAGGTGAAGATAAAATTCTTAGTACACACTTGAAACACGAAACATAAACATGGTTTCGTAAACATGTTTGCGATATGTGGTTTGCTCACCAGTTTTCTGCTAGCAAGTTTCAGCAAAGTTTTGGCCAAAACAACGTGTTTTCAGCAAACATTTCGGTGTTCGCTCAAGATAAAGTGAAGATAAAATGCTTAGTACACACTTCAAACACGAAACAGAAACAGGGTAACTTAAACATGTTTGCGATATGTGGTTGCTCACCAGTTTTCTGCGAGCAAGTTTCAGCAATTTTTTTTTTTCCAAAAAAGAGTGTTTCCATGAAACATTTCGGGGATCGCTCAGATGGCGGTGATGATCAAAGAAAACATGTTTGCTGACCAAGGCGCTCCTACCAAGACCTGTACACTATGACGTAGAGCATTGACCCAACTTGCCCCACGTGCTTTCTGGAGCAGAAACCGGTTTTTGCCATTGCATACAGGCCATCCATTAATAGCAAACATCTCCTTCGTTTAGAAATTTTTTTTTATGTGGACAACTAACTATATTTGTGCAAACCTGTTTATGGAAATATGTTCACGAAACCACGTTTCGACAAATTGGTTTGAATAAACTCTGTTTCTGTTTCGTGTTTCAAGTGTGTGTACTAAGAATAAGGGAATAAAGTCTGGAAATCCATTTCTAAGTTGCTTGAAATAGCTTCCGCAAATCCAACATAATTATATTAGATCAAATATTTATATGCGTATCTTTTTTGAAATGTTTCTGGTATTTTTCGGTGTATACCATATATACATTACACAAGCTTTGAAAATGTCCTTAACTTGTCTGATTTGACGGTGGTGATTTGATGTGTGGAAGGAGGACTACTATGTCTGGCTCTACTTTTGATATTTTGACTGTTCGTTTTTTTATATATTAAAGTGATATCCATTTACCGAGTTTCCAATCTTCGCATATACATTTTCAATTTTACGCTTTTTCTATTATCATTTCTGACTAATTTGCTGCAAATCGGTTATCAGCTTCAGTTTCTTTAGTTGAGGTAAAACTTGACATGCTCTTTAGCATTTTGATTTGATATTTTTTTTCAAGTTTCGCACTATGACTTTTTGGTAGTGATTAAGGAAGGTCTAATTTTCGCCTTCAAATCCTATTTTGTTCACACTTTACCTAACTTGAATGCCGCAATTTTCATATTGACACATTTGTTCTCGCATCCATGCTCGGTTGCCTGCCATAAATGCCCCGGTCATTATGTTTCTTAATGGCAAAGGCATGGCATTGGATATATATTCGACCAATTTATATATTTCGGATTTTCATTTTTCTGCGAGGTGTGCATGATAATCAAAGTTGGTCGGGTCTTCACACTCCCTCGCTTTTAAATTTCTATGAATTTCTAGCTCGCAAAACTGTAATGGGGAATTTTTTTTTCTGTTTCATTGCCTCCTGTGGCCATAATTTTGGTTTGACCAAGATTAGTGCGTTGTATTTGGGCGCCACGTTGGACCCATGTTAGCGCCATGGGAACGAAGTTAAGTTTGCCATTTCGGCTATCACTGCGGGATTCATATATGTCATGAATTTTCCTGCGGAATACAAATATGGATCCAAAAAATTCTCCCTTTTATGAAGCCTCCCCAAAATAAGAAATTTGCTGTAATTCCCAGTCTTAAGTACGGTGGTTGCATACTTTTTCCGTCCTTTTTCTCTCTCGCTCTCTCTCTCGGTGGACACTTTGATTTATTCTAAGTGACAGTCTCATCTAAAATACAATAATGCAAGGTCAGTCATTGCAGTAGTTGCGGTTCATTTTCTTCCACATAGCCCATTGTTTATTTCTTTTATCCTCAAAATTGCAAATGGCTTCATATAAAACCAAAATGGCCAGATCAAATGAGGAAAAAAAGGCGAAATGAGCTGGTGCGGAAAGATATTGCGCAAGCGCCGTCCATAAGAAGGTGGTGCAATTGCTTATGAGTCCACCCTATATGTACCAACTTGGCCATATCTGTGTGCCCACCCCCATTTCTCCATCAAACTGGAATAAAATATTAGTGGCCATGCACCAATCGACGCAGCGCTGTCCAGCGCAATATTACGTGGATTTTTAAAACTTTTTTCACGCACATACTCGCACAATATCATCCGAACCAGTTGACATTTGCCTTAATATGAGTTTTCTGCAAACCCCCCCTCTTTTCGGTCACCCAGGGGGATGGCTTATTGCATGCTTACGGTGTGGCCATTCATCAGGGGCCGTTTGCAACTAATGGAGCATGGACTCAAAACTCCTAACTCCACAAGAGAAACAGCACACAAAAAAAACACCCACTAGATGTATAGGTCTGCATGGATTTTGGCATACATTGCCATGCCTAAGTCATTATACTTTTTGTCTTCGATTTTCTGTCGCCATTTCTCCTTTTTTTTGCTTTTGCTTCATGCTTCTTAACTTGTCACGGGGCTTACTGGGTTTTGTTATCTGTCTTCCCATAGACAGACTTCAATAATTCAGTAAACTGGTCGATTTCTGCTTTTTTGTTTTGTTGCAAAATACGGCGTTGGCGCATCTTTTTCTCATCATATTTGCACTAAATTTGAATGTGTTTCTCACAAAACTCAATTTCATATTTTTAACAATTGGAGGATGTATTGGAGGTGTCTTAGCTGGCCTGGAATAAAAATATTCGACCAAATGAAGAAGTGATCTTTTGTGCTTTTTCACTAAATAAACATTAATTGGAAATCATTACATTTGGGAATTACCCCCAACATGGAGGAAATAGTCATCTTACCTGAACCGTGCAACTGATCCAAATAACAAAATTCGAAATTCCACATTATTTTTGTTTAACTTAACAGCAAATCAAAATTTAACACATCGAAATAATAGCACTAATGGCCAAAAGTTAAATTCACAAATTATTATACTTAAATTGAGCAAATTGTGGTTGTTTTTGTGGTTTTAAAACTAGATGAGAGACAGCCAAACCTTAGTTTTTTTCAATATTTTTTCATCTCTATTCCTTTTTTTTTATCACATATTGTTCCATTTTGAAATTCTATTTCACTGCATGTTCCGAAATTCTATTTCACTGCATGTTCCGAATTTCTATTTCACTGCATGTTCCGAAATTCTACTGTTCACTGCACAAAAGTATTGTGAAGGCTCATAATCAAATAATGATTTAGTCCGTATTCAGTGACGTTATGATATTCATCACTTGAGGACACAGAATGTGTTTGTGAAGTGTCACTATTCGAGTCTCATATTTTGCCATTTCATAAATAAACAATTTTGGTTTTGATTAACCAATGTTCAAATTATTTTGTTGAAGTATATTGTCATAATAGTTTGTGGAAGTAAAATACCGATAGCGATTTTCTCCTGCTATTTACGAAAATAACTTATTTGAAAATATTTCGTTTATTCGTGAGGCCGAAGCATTATTTGGTTATTTGAAATTAAGAAAGGGCATTTTTTTGAAACTATAGATTTCGCCATTAATTTTAAGCTGCAACTTCTCAAATTGAACAAACGACTTTTATACCACATGGAGAAAAAGTTATAATGCACTTTATATCGAGTTGTCTATATCGTTTTGAACGAATATTATATCGCTATACGAGGATGCTCTGTGTAATGTCTACACATGTGGCCCATTTTGCGTTTTCGTTTATCTGAAGTTAATCCTTAATAACCAATGTTTGCAACAAAACTTCATTAACGTTTTACAAAGTTATGATATTTGAAACGCTAATAAAGCTGAAAAGGAAGCTGTTATACGTGCATAAAATGAAAGTTTTATTTGTTGCATGGTTTAGTTTTAGAAGGAGATAAACACGGGCTAGATTACGAAAATGTACATATGCTCGCATTCGTAAATTTATCTCTTTAATTCAAATCCAGAAATGAGTTAAGGTTTATTAGAGCAAAATGCTTATCCTTAATAAAAGTTGAAACGCAGCATTTGGCATACACATGATACCCCCATTTCGGAGGCATTAATGTGCCTGGCATATGCATGCAATATTAAAGAAACTCATTTAAAAGCCATATTGCTGGTGCGCATTGTTTTTATTTCTTCACAAATGCAGCTGGCCCATGATTGGTCCTTACACTCATTTTCGTTCATTTGAAGAATGTTTTCACATTACGAGAACGCAGCCAGTTTTAATGCATGCACTTCCAGACTGATGTGTTTGCCAATAATTCTGAACTAAATACGCATTAATTCAGCCCTGTTTTTCACTTCCCACCATGCCCTCCAAGATTTCACTATGTGCATTTACAGTACAAGGTGCACTCAAAGGGCCCATTTAGAGAACATTTAACTGCATTTGCTAAAGACTTCAAACACGGAAAGGTGCTGTTCTCTTATCCGGACCACCGAACATTTAAATTATTTTGCCCACCTGTACGATTTGAATAATAAACTTTGGGTCAAAAAAGGTAAGAAAATCCAAAAACGTGGTTAACAATAGTAGTGTTGCCGCTAGGTGGCGCTGCTCAATAGCGCCTTAGTTCCCCACACATGTTCAAATTTAACAATACTATAATTGTTTTCTAAAGGTAGATAATTACATGCGTATTTTCCTTGAAGTTTGACCGCAGTCAATCGAAATTTCCCAATTAGCCAGTCTGTTGTTTTTGCTCCAGCCATATTATGGCCTATTAGGCATTCCCTGTAGCAGGGATCAAGTACACCAATCTTAAAGGCCGAAATTCTCGGACAGCCATTAGGGGTCAATCCTGCCCTCTTATTTTAAGATGATAATAATAATCCGATTTCCTAAAAATGTTTCCTTCCAATTTTTCACTTCAACCTGCATGTTTTCAAAACCGCTATTTGCTAAGTTGGCCGCAGTCGATAATCGTAATTTGAGCTTATTTAGCAATAAATGCGCCTTTTCTAATCCGTGGAGGTATTAGTACATTTTTGAAAATGTGGACCATTTTTGGCGGAAAAAAAAAAACAAAAAACGAAGGCGCTCTCTCCCTTATTAAAGTAAGACGTTTTTGGAGGGGATTTTTCGGTCGCCATTGTGTCGCCACCGTCGGCTCTATCCCAAAATTACGGGATTGGGCATTAATTATAGAGGACGCGGGCCGATCGAAGATGATTGTGCAAGTCGTGCGCAACGCATTCCTCTAAAATTAAAGCAAACAATGACAAAAAAGTGCCTTCTCCACCCTGAACAACTGTAATTAAGATTGGCGACCTTATGCCGGCCGTGTACAGATTTTGGCTAATAGTCGAGGGTAGGAAATAAGGACGGCCTCAACGGTGGGAAAACAGCCATTTAAACACACACCTAAATAGACGTAATAACACGGCGTGGAGACCAAAAATGCCACGATTTCGTTATCCCATGCACACGGAAAATGCCCAACAATCGAGAGGGTTGCAGGGAATGCCCTGCCACAAGTACGCTTCCCCTGCCACTGGTGGCGCTGCAGACGGGGATAACTCGTTTAATTTTTATGTCAACTTTTGTAAGCAGTTATTAGAGTTTGAGCCAGCCATCGTTAACGAAACGATAACAATAACTAGAAACAGCAATGGCGGCCCGGAATGTCAAGGACTATCCTATTTCTCGTTATCGTTTCGTTAACGTTGGCTGGCTCAAACTCTCTAATATCTATCGGTTGAAGCAATTTGCAATCGTTAAACAGTGGAAATTCTAAAAATGGAATTTCAAAGCGTGCAGGGAAATGGAATTTTAAAACGTGCAGGGATGTGGAATTTCAAAGCGTGCAGGGAAATGGAATTTAATTTTAAGAACTAAATGAGAAAAATAGAACAGATATGAAAAAATATTGAAAAAAATAAAAAGATTTGGCTGTCTCTTTTCTGATTTTAAATACGAAAAACAACTACAATTTGCATAAATTCGAGTATAATAATTTGTGAATTTTATTGTTGAACTTCAGAGCTATTACGTGTATTTCGATTTGTTAAATTAAATTATATGGAATTTCTGGAGGTAAGATGACAGTTTTTCTCTATGCTAATTCCCAGCAATCCCCTTTGTTTCAGTATCATCTACGGTCTCCTCCATATGTCAAACACCCCCTTCCCCCATCTGGTACCGTGACATTAAGCTGGTTAATGAGGTTGACTAATGAATCTCTGGAATGTCACGTATTCCTGTTGTTTCCCGCTAATGTTAACAAAACTTGAAAATCGTGGTGTTCATGGCGGGAAAGATTACCCTAAATTGGTTGACGCCTTTCCAACCTTCGAGCTCTAAAATGAGCCAATAAGATGCCATCAACTTTTTTTCCTCGCGGAGGCGACGTGATTGGGTCATTAGGTCATTAGTTCGATTAAGCTCGGTCAGACTGTACTGAAACGAAGGGTAAGCAATTTCTGATAATGGATTTTCAAAGGTAGATTTACTTGTAATCCTAGTTAGTTATTTCTTGGCAGCGCTGTACAACAATGATACATTATACACTTCTCTAATATAATACAACATTTTAATTCTTGTTTAAGCTAACCTCCGTTAGCATTAATCGACCGTTAAAGATGGCCGTACGTGTGGTAATTGTTACAATATAGTTTCATGGGTGGCATTTCAATTTCAAGATGGTTGACTTTTACACGCAACATCCTTCATAACCTTGGGTTTTGTTAGCAGTTAATTAATTGGCCAATATGTACGCGCTTGAAACTGTCATTAATATTAAAAAGTGGGAAGGTTAAGACAAGGGATATTATAATATACATAAAATGAACAACTGGCTAACGTGATTTATTGTCTGCGAAGGATTTCCTCATTACGAGCGGAGATAATTAAGCAAATTTTAGGGAGTTTTGTGTCAACGGACGAATGCAAGGTCGAAAATGGTGTGGGAAGCAGCGATGAAACTCATCTTAATTGGTTTATTCAAGGGTTGGTGCAACGAGGCTTCATTTCAATATTGACGAGGGAAATTGAAAATTACGTCAAACTATGAACTTAGCCCTATATGTGAGTGAGGCGCCACACTCTGGATTTCAAATATAGTTTTCTTCATTATTCTGTTGATAAGGTCTTCTTATCATACAAGTCTTAATATCGTGATGGTCTTCTTCGTTTAGTGCTTGAAAAGACTCTAAAAGCAGTCTTTGAAATTCTTGAAAATTGAAATGTACTTGGAAATCATCTCCCAAAATATGGGAATTATACTTGAAATCGGCATGTGTAAAAATACTCCAGTTTGTACTGAGACTTCCTGTTTGTGTTGGGAAATTTGTTCATCTGAAAACTTCTGACAATGTCCTTGAAAATGTAAGGAATAAGTCTTGGAATCCTTAGAAACCTTGAAATCCTTGAATTTTTTGCTTGATTAGTGCTCATGTAGTGCTTGAAAGGACTCTAGGTCTTTGAAATTCTGGAAATTTGGGAAATGTACTTGGAAATCATCTCCCAAAAATATGGGAATACTTGAAATCTGTGTTAAAACGCCAGTTTATACTGAGACTTCCTGTTTGTGTCGGGAAATTTGTTCGTCTGAAAACATCTTACAATGTCCTTGAAAATGTATGGAATAAGTTCTTGAAAACCTTGAATTTTTTCCAACAAATTCACTGGACACTCTGAGAGTCGTTCACAAAGTGCATCCAAGTTTTTATTTTGTGCAGGAAATATGGATTAACGAGAAAGTGAATGGGGGTTACTATTTTTACAATTTTCTTTTCTTTGTACCGACGTGATTGTGCTTTATTTTTGGCCTCGTGAAAGTTTGAACTTTATGGTTGAAATTAATAAGTGAAATGTGGTATAAAAACCGGCAGCCACCATCAACAACAACAACAACAACAACAACAACATGAACGTCTAATTCTGTACAGTATGGGTTAGTTCCAGTTGTATAGAAAATAGCCCAACTCCAGTCATGCACTCTTTCAATTTTGAAAACAATGCAAACGTGATTCAGACTCTTTGATTTTGAAATTGCAAGTAAGCTTGAGACCAGACTGGTGAATGCAACGGATGGGATTGATGAAAAATGTTTTTTTTTTACATCCGCCAAACTAATCCATCTGTCTTTGCCATCAAGCTGACCTATGAATTGACCAATTAAATATGACTTGCAATATTTCCAATGCCCCTTTTCAACGCTCCAACGAGCGTTTCCAGCTATAATCTCCAAGTCTTAAATACTTTTTTTCAATTTTTTTTTTAATCTGGTTTTATCATGAAGCTTCTTCACTAATACCCAAAATCGTCTATTTATATAAAAAAAACCCTCACCATATATGCATTGGCACGCCACCTATTGTTCGAGCACGTGGCTTAACTGTTATGTCCCGACTGTTGAACATGCCAAGTTTTTCTCGGAAAACGTTAAGAGAGCTTTTTTATTTTAAAAAAACCCCCCAACATTTTCATTAATCGATTCCCGAAGCTAGTTTTTGTATTATTCCAACGTGTGATGGAGGAGTAAGCCTCGCCATCGCAAATTACTTTTCGTTTGTTTTGCCTTTTTTTTTATTATATTTCACTCGCTATATAAACGAATTCTCACTTTGATTGGGTTTTTATGCTGAAAAGCACACAAAAGGTATCTCAGACCAACCAGGATACACCACCGAGCAAACCGGCCAAAAGCTGCAAATATAATTAGGCAAAAACGTTAATTGCGTCCTCCACCTCCACCACCACCATTATTATCTGTGAATTTCAATATCAGTGTTAATGAAACATCTGGTTGGCCATATAGAGAGAACCACTGTCTGGTTATCAATGAAAACTAGGGGCCATTCAAAAAGGACGTCCTCGAGAGGGGGGTCTGCTGGTGCCCCATGTGGACACCATGTGGACACCATGTGGACAAGGGGGAGGAGGAGGAGGGGGAAGCCATTTTGGACGTCCACTAATGATGGTATTTTTCACTGTGGATTTTCTGTTTGAGTTTTAAAGGTCAGTGAAAGGGGAAATGGACACCAGAAGAAATGTGTGCCCAGTACCAAATATACTTGAATTTTTGAAACCTCGGGAAAGTCGGGAATTATGCCTAAATTTGTGTTACACCAATTTTATGCTGGAATTTCTCTTCGAGGTCGGGAAATTTCCGTTAATCAGAAAAATGTCATGGAATTTATAGCGAGTGCTTGAAAAATTTATAGAATGTGCCTTTGTATGTTCCAACACATTTTCTGGACACCCTACTTAAAACAAAATTAAGGATATCTATGAGGGAGGTAGTGGAGGTAGGGGGTCCGGGCTAAAATGGACACTGTGTGGACAGGGGAATTTCGGAGACGTCCTTTTTGAATGGCCCCCTGCCGAATGAAAAATAGATGGCGCTGCATGTACAGGAAATTTTTCTCTGCGTTTGGGGGGGGGGGTATTTTTTGTATGAATAAGTGAGTTTATATTCCTTTTGTATACCAATTGAATGAGGCACTGCCCAGCATTTTGACCAATGGTTGACTAGTAAGTATATGGCGTAGAAGGCGCTACCGACTGGCTGTCCGCGTGCTGTACTTAATTTCGTTTTTGCCTATAGTTAATTTAGCGATGCTCTACCTTTTCCTTCATTTTGTGCTTTGTTTGAAAGTGAACAATATGAAATAAATCAAGGCCTCTCCCTTCACCTCCCTTTCCTTTTAAAACTGTAAATTAGATTGGCCATAGAAATAAAACATCGTATCGATGTTTTATTTATAGTCGTGAGGAGGAAACGTTTTCGTGGGTCAACTTAATAAATATATTTAGAAAGTTCAATGGACGGTCAATAAAATCGACTTCTTCAAATGAACATTTCTATTTGAGGAAAACAAAAGATCAGATGCCGAATGCTTAGTCAGACGTTTTCATTAAACTTGAATTTCAAATGAACGGTTTCTTGTAATTGCATATTCGTTAAAAGGTAACGACTGAAATTCCTGCTTGTCCTTAGAAAATAAATGGGCATTATTGAATTCCTAACTTGCAATTTTAGTGTTATGAAACAATGTATTGATTGTTGGCGAATACCTATCAATTTATAAAAACATTCCACCTAAAAAAGTCATTTACTTTCAATACCATGAATTGAAAACCAAAATTTACCAATGAGAGTACGAGTATGGTCCTCCAAAATTCTTCTAAGGGGCCATGCAAATAAGACGTCTTCAAGAGGGGGTGGGGGTTCTGCTGGAATGTGGATACCATTTGGATAAGGGGGAGGAGGGGGAAGCCATTTTGGACCTCCACTAATGCTGGCATTTTTCAGTTTTTGGATTTTCTGTTTGTTTTAAAGGTCAGTGAAAGGGGAAATGGACACCGGAAGAAATGTGTGCCCATTCCCAAATGTACTTGAATTTTTAAAACTTCGGGAAAGTCAGGTATTATGCCTAAATTTGTGTTAAATACCAATTTTATGCTGAAATTTCCCATCGAGGTCAGGGAATTTAAGTTAATCAGACAAATCTGGAGAAATGTCGTGAAATTTATAGTATGAATTCCAACAAATTTTCTTGACACCCTACTTTTCAAAGAATTAATAACGTATATGATAGGGGGTCTGGACAATAATGGACACCGTGTGAACAGGGGTGGTCAAATTCTAAAAGAATTTCGTTGACGTCCTTTTCGAATGGCCCCAATTATCAATTTACAGACACATTTCATTTGAAAAAGCCATTTACTGTTAATACCATGTATTGATAACCAAAATGTACCAATGAGAGTATGGGTATATGGTCCTCCAAATACAAGATATTTTTAACGGTGGTCCTTCAGTTGAAACAGGTGAGGTGAACCTTCAGTTTTTTTATGAAGGTTGCTTTTCACTTATTTTCCAGAGAATGGTCAAATTTTTAAAGCCTTTTAGTTTTTTTTTTATGAAAAATGTAATTTTTGAAGGGGTATTTTTTGTTGAAAAAGCAGTTTACTTAAATAATAATAGTAAATCGTTATGATTTTGAGCTTTTCGTCCAATAATCGTTCATCACTAAAGCAGCTGAGCCATAATGCAGGATTTTCTAACTGCAAAACAGGACTGGATGACACTTGGAAATAAGATTTGAGAAGAAAGGGGGGAGGGGGAACTAGCTATGTATGTGTGGGGGGAGGGGATAACACCTGGGCACGCTTTGATTTTCATCCACGACCCAGTTTTCGAGGGGATAATTGAATTATAGCTTAGAGGATTTCTAGGCTGACTCGTCTAGTGTATATGGGTAGCCTTTGACGTATGTATTACGTCATACACGATGGAAACTCCATCCTAAAGGTGCGTTGCGAGTTACTCTCGATAGCTACTCTCAGATGGTGTCCATTTGAGTTGTTTTCAGCCGATTGCGCTATCGAGAGCACATGACCCAGCACCTCAATAACATTATTCGTATTTTGCAAGCTGAGAGGTCAGGGTTCACGTGTCCACTAGCGATAAAATTGGAACAGATCTCGGACAGTAGCATGACCCTTTGCACGTGATACTCTCAGAGGTGTGTCCATTGGCGAGAACTGCTATGGTGCATAAAGCGATTTGTTGAAATTGTTGTTATGCATATTTAAAAACTCCGATTGTTCTGTCATAAAAGCAGTGTTGGGTAGTTATTGAGTACATTGAATGAATTTCAGCAACGAGTGAAAGAATACTGAGTACAAAGTCTAATTTGAATACAAAATGCACAAAAGTAATTGAATGAAAATTACTCAAAACGTACGAGTACAATGCACTCGATTTTAAAAATTTACTCACAATGGGTGATTGCAAATATCCTCGAGTAATTAACGTATTTTACAATTATGAGTATTAGCGTAATCTGAAATTGAGTACCGATGTAGTAATCGAGTATGAGTGGAAATACATTTAAGTAATTGAATAATTTGAGTAACGAAAATGAGTACTATGAAATTAGGGTTATCAACTAATATGAATGGATGCTAATTTTTACATTTCTATACTTATGATACTTTTGTTATCGGATGTTCTGTTCTTTTTTACCTTTAATTATTAAGATTTTGCTAATTAATAACAGGGTTTATTTTGTGTTTTCATATTCATTACGATTTTTCAAAATTTAATTGTTTCTGCTCGTAATAAAACCGACGGTGTTTAAAATAGTTCCCTAAGCAGTACTTTTGCAATCTGCCGTACTCGTAATCAGTACTCATGGATACGAGTACTGATTACCAAAATCTGAAAACGATAATACTCGTACTATGGAGTATGATTCCAAAGATTCCACGTGTACTCGTAATCAGTACTTCTGCTCTCGATTACATATTTGGCTACAAATTTTATGACTATATACTGATTTCGTGTATTCTACTTGTAGGGTATGATTCCACTGCAATCTTGTTCAGTACACCTACTCACGAGTACAATTTACCCAACTCTGGCTTTCAGTAAGCACGCAGGCTACCTTGACCTTGCCAGGGTTTTATTACCGAATTTTCCGTCCTCTTCTTGCTTTTTTTGTTCATACATCAATGCGTCAATGTTCAATAATAGTTGATTAACATTTTCACTCCGTGGAATATTGTAAAAGGGACGAATTGCAGCCAACTGACCCATGAATTCCCAGCGTGCATTCGGCTGTATAATTTATATCTAAATATATTTGCGCTTACGGATGACCGGTTTGTCCGAAATTATTCAAGTGAATGCTTTTATTTTGGGCAAAGCCAAAATTTTTTGAAAGGAATTGAAAGTTATGGCCGCGACCATTGAGACGTGCTCGGCATACATATATAAAGATACTTAATGGCTGCTTTTTTCATTTTTTTTTTTTTTTGCTTCTTTCATTTCATCGCTTTTTCCCCCAGATTTCGACTCTGGGTTTGTCCACCCCTCGACCAGTATATACCACACACACGCACACGCGTATATATCCCCCATTTTCGTTTAGTATTGTTTTCCGCTCAAACGGACGGAAATGGACCTAGCATATCTTTGCTAGCATTGAATGAAATATGGTCTCCCATCCCTATATTTGGAAAGTTTTATAACGCTTTTAATTTCCTAGAGGTTTTTCTTGGACTATGTGGTGGCTGCCATTTTCGCTTTTTCTCCCTTCTCAGATTTATTACAGACATTGTTTCCATACTTACTGATAGCTTTAGATTATCGGGAGAAAAAAAAAATATGCTGAATTTTTCGTTTGGTTGCGTCTTGTTTTGTTTGGCAATCGGCGCCTGCTTTCCTCTTACATGTTTATTCGTCTAATTTTCAAAATCATTCATGCAAATATTAGCACGGTTAATCAATCCCTTGCAAATTAAAAATAACCGCTCGTGGACAGTCAGGAGGAATTATGGCAGTCGGTTAATAAGATATTTGATTAGAAAATGAGGCAATATGCAGTCACGATCTTTACCTAAATAATCTCCATATCATACAGGCTCACAACCAAATTTTTAACTTTAAACAATGATAGGACACCCTGTAGTAGCGTTTTTGATCCCTGTGGTTGGCTTTCCCGCATAACACCAACGCTATGCTAACCCCTTCTACCAACATTCAGGGGGAGCTTTTAGTACATGCACGAAAGCAGTTTCCACCGAAGGCAACAATGTTGCGGCAACAAGGTTTGCTGAAACAAATATACAATAAAAGTTTGCCTACCGTGATGTTTGAGCAAACTTATGACGTTTTTTCGTTGTTGCCAGAAACATGGTTTCGGCAACATTTCGCCGATCGCTCGAGAGGCGGTCTGGATCAAAGGGAGAAATGTTGCCACTTTACTGCGCATGCTCAGCCGTCGGCTCAAATAGTGGGTCTACAATAGAATGTAGACGCCTTTGTAAAAGCGCCATAAACTGGACACATTTGTTCATTTTAACTGTCAACAATTCATCAACATGTTGCCGGGTTCATTGTTTCAGGTTTGAATGTTTGCATGGTTGATGTTTGCGTGTTGCATGTTGCCATCAGTGGAAACCCGGCTGGAGAAACAAAAATATTAATTAGAATCTTAATTTTTTAATTATTCATAAATCTACATGCTTTATATTATTGGAAATAGTAATTATAATAAATAATTCATCTTTTATTACAAAACAATACATCGTACATCGAATTTCGTGCAATATTTCGAGTGAGTTAATAAATAATTAAAATAATGCCGATGTGGGTGGACCAGTGGTCAGTGACGTTGCGCAAAACCCATATCTGTCCTGACGTGGCCGCAGCGATAGGTCAGTGCGAACCAATTGTCTGCTAGTGTTTTTCTCCTAACTGCTGACCATTGTCCATCGTATTCAAACCCTCCGTTTTCCTCCTGTTTATTGCTGCCAATGAGGAAATCCAGTTGGCATCTCGCGTGTGGTCAGTCGCAGTAGGAGGCTGCTGTCCGAAGCGTCTCCCATTTCGCCAATCGCTTTTGTAGTGACCACTGGCCGTGCTTCCGGCTCAAACAATTCGATCGCAATGCTGGACGCTATTCCACAATTAGGCTCGAAACGAGATTGTGTTGAGCAGACCATCAATAAACAGTGGCCAAAGGTCCCTCCCTGGTCATTAAGAGTCGACTGGTCACTACTTCTCAACTGAACAGGGGAGGGATCGAGGGGGCGTTTAGGAGCGGTAATTTCTTCCTTTAATTCGGATGCTGATTGGAGAAGATAAACGGATTGACGTCATAACGACCATCCAGCTTAGATGTGGTCATCCTGGTCATCTTGGTCTCATTAATACTGTACATGAAGCTGGACATGGGAAGGTCTGGAAAATAAAATATACATGGATTCAGAAACGTCAATGATGACAACGTAAGCATGTTTAAGTTTCAGACAGCAATGTTGGGCAGTAATCGAGTACCGTGAATGAATTTAAGTAACGAGTAAAAGAATACCGAGTACAAAGAGTAATTTGAATACAAAATGTACTCAAAACGTACGAGTACAATGTGCTCGCGATAGGTGATTTCAAATGTCTTCGAGTACATCATCTAAATTCATGAGTATTAGCGTAAATCTTAAATTGAGTGCCGATGTAGTAATCGAGTTTGAAGTTTTTGAGTAACGAGAATGAGTACCTCGAAATGAGGGTCATCCTAAAAGCTCATATAAATATATCCTAATTTGTACATTTTTATATTTATCCTTTTGTTATCGGATGTTCTGTTCTTTTTTTACTCTGAATTAAGATTTTGGTAATGTCTAAGAGTATGTACTCACAATGTACTCGCATTTTGTGTTCTCATATTCATTACGATTTTTTAAAATTTGTTTCTGCTCGTAATAAAACCGACGGTGTTTAAAATCAATTGAATTCCCAACGCAATACTATTGCAATCCGCCGTACTCATTAATCAGTACTCACGGATACGAGTACAGATTACCAAAATCTGATTACGATAC
Source organism: Ophyiulus pilosus (assembly GCA_033995625.1). NCBI lineage: Eukaryota > Metazoa > Arthropoda > Diplopoda > Julida > Julidae > Ophyiulus > Ophyiulus pilosus. The sequence goes on from JAUJYV010001374.1 coordinate 17,956, forward strand.
TACTCATACTATGGAGTACGATTCCAATGATTCCACGGGTACTCGTAATCAGTACTTCTGCTCTCGGGTACATATTTGCCCCAAGTTTGATTACTCATTTCACATGACTACTAATTACGTGTACTCTACTTGTACTATAGAGTAGAATTCCGCTGCAATCGTAATCAGTACTAGTGAGTACAATTTGCCCAACTCTGTCAGACAGTATAATCCGTAAAACGTACTCGACTTAGAGTTAACACGATCTAGGAGTTCTATTAAAAACTGAACTTTTAAAGTGCCTCTACAACTAACAAATGAAAACACGAAGGTCTGTGCATTTGGATAAACACACCCTCCATGAAATCATCTAAACTAGACCAACTCGCAATTGCAAAAATATTTATTGGCATTG
>JAUJYV010001375.1:0-18348 GCA_033995625.1 Ophyiulus pilosus
TTATTCCCTAGATCCCAGAAACAATGTTACAAGGACCACTTCTACAGGAGGTGCCCTTTGGTCAATAGTAAAAGGGGAAGTGGGTAACATTTTCGCAAGGGGGCGCACACATTATTTTTTCATCATAACTTTTATTATTAATATTACGACTGTGGTTCCAATTAACGAAATATAAAGTGCCCTTTGATGAACACTAAACATTTAAAAGTTTTAAAATCGGAATAGAAACAAAATAGTTATAAGGAATAAAAGTTTTGGAAGCCCCTTAAAATAACTTCCCTGCATAGCTTCAGTGTCTTACACCAATACGAAAGAGGACGACAGGGAAGCTTTCCGCAAGGGGTCGCACACCTTTTTGTTTTCATCATAACTTTATTATTAATATTACGACTGTGGTTCCAATTAGCGAAATTTAAAGTGGCCTTTTATGAACACAAACCATCAAGAAATTTTAAAATCGGACTGTAAACGAAAAAGTTATAAGGAATACAAATTGTAGGTGACCCCTCGCGGCAGGCTTCCCTGTTTGCCTCTAACGTAGTGCAGTGAAACACCGAAGCCATGCAGGAAAGCGTACGTTATTTTTTCGGGTGATTTGGTTTGTGCGAGCATTTAAAAAGCCTGTTGTTTCGTATATTTCCCTTAAGGTCTCAAACCAGTCCTATTTTTTGGCGTCGTTATTGCGCATGCGCGTGGGGATCGATACGAATACAGATCCGCGAGAGCTTCGCAACAATCGCTTAAATTTCATCCGAGGGCAAAAATAAAAAAAGTGTCTGAAACAGCGACATGTACGGACTACATGTCTACGCACACCGACATTATTTCCACAATTTTAAAAACAGGTTTAGGCCTAAGAAAGAAAAAAACCTCGTGTTTAAAATCTCATCACCAACATACGCACAAATCATTAAATTAATATCGGTATTCCTCTTCTGATTAAATAGGGCCGCAATTTTACTCCCATTAAAATGGGAATATCCCCGCATCTGCATCTGCATACAGGGAAACAGGTGCAGGGGATATTCCCATATCCATCCATTCCCTTTCCAGATATGGGCACACGTTCTAGTTGCAGGGAATTTCCCATATCCATGCATCCTCTTTTCCAGATATGGCCCTAGCTTTACTCTGATTAATATGGGGATATTCATCCTTTTTCCAGATATGGTCACATGATCTATAGGTGCAGGGAATTTCCCATACCCACCCTCTTTCCAGATATGGCCCCAGTTTTACTCTGATTAATATAGGAATATCCGTCCTCTTTCCAGATATGGTCAGATGCAGGGAATTTCCCATTTCCATCCTTTTTCCAGATATGGGTACACGATCTAGTTGCAGGGAATTTCCCATATCCATGCATCCCCTTTTTCAGATATGGCCCCAGTTTCACTCTGATAATATGGGAATACCCATTCTCTTTCCAGATATGGGCACATGATTTAGTTGCAGGGAATTTCTCATATCCATCCTTTTTCCAGATATGGGCACATGATATAGGTGCAGGAATATTCCCATATCCACCCTCTTTCCAGATATGGCCCCAGTTTTACTTTGATTAATATAGGAATATCCGTCCTCTTTCCAGATATGGGCACACGTCCTAGGTGCAGGGAATTTCCCATATCCACCCTCTTTCCAGATATGGCCCCAATTTTACTCCGATTAATATTGGAATACAATCCTCTTTCCAGATATGGCCAGATGACCTAGGTCCTAGATATCCCCATATCCGTCCTCTCTCCAGATATGGGCGCAGGGCTAAACTCTACGATTAACAGTTACCATATCTGAGCATGCATAGACATACACGGTCATATATGGGCATACACTGGGCTGTGGCCAGCGGTCATGCATGGTTTACACACCGCAGCCCTATCACGACACGTCGAAAGGGGGGGTTGAGGAATTTTTATGTCCTTCTTTTCGAATTCCCCCATACATAAACCCATCCTTTCGAATTGCACGCCATATACACACACATCCGAATAATTTTTATTGATTTTCCCTTTTGAAAAAGAGGGGGGGATGTCGCCATTTTCCCCATCTAGAGCCATTCACTCGAGAAGAAAAGGGGGGGTGATGAAGAAGAAGGCCGTATCCGCAAAACCCTCCGTTAAAAACAAGGGCTTCTACGTAGCGATAGGACCATTTTACGAAAATATAAGAGGACATAATTTATGTCTAATTAAAGGAGTGGACAACGGATGTTTACGTATTTGTGGATTGCTCGTTAAATACGTTTCAAATAGTTTGAGAAGAATGTGGGGGGGGGGGGGGGGGGTAAAAAACGTGAAATTGCGCCGAGTATTAAACTATTTGGATGCGCTGGCGATAAGCTTAAAAAGCGTAATTAATGTGTTGAAATAGCGCGTGTGCGAACGTGTGTTTTGAATGGCACTATTTAAACACGCCACACGAAAAACAAACATGTAAAAAAAAAAGCTCATATCGACGATGTGTTTAAATAATTTATATTTTTGCCAAACGCAATTGACGTTAACACGTTTGAAACAAACACGTTAATTCAGTCATCGTTAAACGATCACCTAAACGAGACGTACGCGCTGCTTTTGCACTCGAAGCTCATTGGCTCATTTTCAGGCCCTTCGTTCGAAAGGAGTCGATCTTAATCTCGTCCCACCGACGTTTCCGGATCTTCGTCACTGACGAACTGGGGCGGATGTGACGTCATACTTAAACGCATCGATGACGTCGAATTTAAGTTTTACTAGAGAGTTTGAGCCATCCAACGCTAACGAAACGATAACGAGAAACAGCGCGGAAAGTCTGGAATGGCATTGGAATGCCGTCGCTTCGTTAACGTTGGATGGCTCAAACTCTCCAATACCGTCAAATATCGGAGATTTGAATTGAGCCAGTCAGCGCCTTAACGTTAACCTTAACGTTAGAGGCGGGAAGGCCACGGACCGAACTATACCAATGAACTAACTGAACGTCAAGAGTGCGCATGCGTGGTCCTTCCCTTCCCGTCCCGTCTGTAATGTTAAGGTTAACGTTAAGGCGTTGGCTGGCTCAATCTTTCTATTAAACAGTTTTCGCATGCCAACGTCTTTATCGTTTCCTTAACTTGAATGGCCAGAAGGGAGGAGCCACGGACTGAACTACCCAATGAACTTAAGTGAACGTCATGAGTGCGGATGCGTGGTTCTTCCCTTCCCGTCTTTAACGTTAAGGTGTTGGCTGGCTCAATCTCTCTAACGACGTTAAAGTTCAGTATTAATCACGTCATAGTTACACGAATGGCATAACATTACGACACCCTATTTCCACACGAATAACGTCAAATTTTCGTCTCAATGACGTCACATTTTAACTCGAATGACGTCAAACGTCAACATTAAAGACACATGTTGCATATACTTAAAATGGTCAAAAACGATAACGCCGCTAGTATTGAGAACGATCTCAGTTTTGCATCATCCTCGAGCTGTCAACATTAATGACGTCATATTTCAAACAAATACACAGCGCCCTAAAAGTCTAAAACCGACATTGTTCATTCAGTGACTGCCACGTGCTTATTGTCGACCAAGATGACTTGAAGCGAAGCGATTTACGTCTCCTATAGATTCGCCCGCCGTGCTCAAGTCGTTCCAAATGCAAAAGGCAGCCATTTTTTGTCCCATTTTTTTGAAACTTTCGCTTTTAGCGCCACCGCCGCCGCCGCCGCCGTTGCCTTCGAACGATCGATTTCAAAAGTCTGCATCCGTTTCCATAGCGAAGAAGAAGGCTTTGGGAAAAACGCGCGCATTGGGCGTGTCCCACATCGAAACGCCTTCCCTCAAACATTCCATGAACAGAAGGGGGCGGGGCTCGGGGGGGGGGGGTCAAACGTGGGCGTCCGCATTTTTTCGCGGCGAGACACGGCTTTATCTCCGAAACTGCCGGAGATAGAAAAGCCGACTAAGAGAAGATTTCGTCAGCTTTTTAACGATCCATCGAACGCACAAATCGGGATTGTCGTACGACCAACGCCGGGCGAGTTATAGTCGAAAAACACAAGGACCAACTCGGTTCCACAAGATGGCGGACAGGGTCTCAACGCGCGAGACACCCTGCAGCTCCGCGCGCGCGCTCGTTGCACGTGCTACGGGCGGATAGCCGCAGAATGGCACCGCGTTGGCATTGGTGCTCCGCGCGTGCGCTCGTTGCACGTGCTATAACGGATAACCGTAGAATGGCACCGCGTTGCCATTGGTGCTTCGCGCGCGCGCTCTTGCACGTGCTTTGGGCGGATAGCCGCAGAATGGCACCGCGTTGCCATTGGTGCTCCGCGCGCGCGCTCTTGCACGTGCTATGGGCGGATAACCGTAGAATGGCACCGCGTTGCCATTGGTGCATTATTACGAAATTGCAAAAAAATGAATAAAAACGAGTTAATTCATGTGTCCCTTAATTTAATGTTGAAAATGTTGTTTGAAAAATGTTGCGCAATTTGTGTTTCGACAATTAATCGATAAGAAGCCGTGTTTTTATCAAACGCGCAGACACAAAAAACAGCCCAAAAACACGTGAAAAAACGTTTCCGCCCCGACTGCAAATACATTTGAAAAATGTAATTTATTAAAGGCGTGCGTCTTAAACGTAGGGGATTAATTATACGCAAAAGGCGAATTTATCACGTGACCCCAAAAAAACAAGGTTTTTGACGGGGCAAATATTTGATAAACACAGAACGTCATCAATTACGAATAAAAACGAAAACGCAATTCAATTAACGCTATTTTAAACGTTATCATCTACGGAAATAATGAAATTTTATTACAATTTGTAGAGAATTTGTAGATGTCAAAGTGGAAAATTTGTAGATGTCAAAGTGGAAAATTTGTGTATACGTTTGTGGATAATTCCATAAACATGTGAGATGTATATTTTCAGTATAATTGATCAAAATTAATCGTTAATTAGCACAAATTAGGAGAATTTTTTGAAAACTTACTCAAAACTCGTGAATTTCTCCTACAAATAATTCTTCACAAAATTTCTCTAATAAATTTCTACGAAATGCTACATATAATTAAAAACGTCTCTGAATCATTCTTCTTCGAATTTCTTAGAAAATTTCTTTGGTAAACTCGTGAATTTCTCCAAAAAATGCTATTGGGAATTTCCCTTATAAAACTATTCACAAAATTTACTCAAAACTCGTGAATTTCTTCCTAATGCCATTGGAGATTTTCATTACAAAACATGTTCAAATTGCTCTGAAAATTTCTCCTAAAAACTCTTCACAAAATTTCTCTAATAAACGCCTGAATTTCTACAAAATACTAAATATAATCGGAAACATCTCTGAAATAACTTCGAATTTAGAATATTTCTTTAATAAACTCGTGAATTTCTACATAATGCTATTGTAAATTTCGTTAAAAAAAAAAACTCCTTCAAATTTCTCCGAAAATTCCCTGACCGAATGTAATTTACGAATTTATGCTAATTTCCCCGAACAATTCGTTTGTGAATTTTTCAAAACTTTCTCAAAAATTTCTCTAAAAATCTAAAATTTCTCCTAAAGCCTCGATCAGAGAATTTCACTTTGAAAACTTTGAAAATCCACTTAAAAACTCGTCCCAAAATTCCTCCCAAACCAAGTTTATCCCAAAATGTGGCCCCTCTTTAGTTTGGAGGGAGTGCCTTAAGCCCCTCCCCCTCCCCCCTCCCGGATGTCGCCTGACGTCATCCGAGCCTGGACTTCCGTTTCCCGGAATCGTGTTTCGAGTGGACAAAATCGTCTTCGTTTCACAAATGGATTTTTGTTTGCAGAAAAACAAAAAAAAAAGCCCAACAATCGGAAATTTGCGCAAAGGCCGCCATTAAGAGGAACCACTTAACAAGGATGATGGATGAGACTAATTTGATGACGAAAGGTTCGCCCAAATCGAATTAAGGAGGGGTCAGGGAACGCGGCGCCAACTCACCCCTCACCCCCTCACCCCCTCACCCCTCACCCCACATCACCCCACGCCACCCCCACCGAGTGTCAACAGGAGCCAATTTCACGAATTAACGCCGAAAATGTACGTGCCAGGACCCAAATTCAGTAGAGTTCTGCGGCGATTAACCGTTGTCCGGTTCGGCGGGGTATCGTTTTCAATGGGGCGGTCCACACGTACGCATTTACGAAAACGTGCGTTTGAATCGCTCCATCGAATCTAGGAGCCCGATGTATGAACTACGGGTGATTTTGGCTACGTTAGATCGCCGCTAATACGTGTGAACCGTCCCATTGAAAACAATGCCCCACCGGACCGGACAGCAAAAAACCTGACGTCAAAACCAAGGCTTAGGCACCGGTGAGTTTTCTTCGCAGCACGGAGAATAGCCACAGGTGATAATGGTCATCTCCGGCACCGTTTTTCGCCGATGATACGTGTGAACCGCCCCATTGGAAACAATGCCCCTCCGAACCGGAAGCAGGTTGAGCGGTTAATTTGGACGGCAATAAACCAGACGTTTTTAACTGAAGGCAGCTCCGGTTGCTAATAGACCGGTCGACGGCATTATTCCGCCACCGATTCGTGTGAACCGCTCCATTGAAGACAACGCCCCTCCGAACCGGAAGCAGGTTGAGCGGTTAAATTCAACGACAAAAAACCAGACGTTTTTAACTGAAGGTAGCTCCGGTTGCTAATAGACCGGTCGACGGCGTTATTCCGCCGCCGATTCGTGTGAACCGCTCCACTGGAAACAATGTCCCGCCGAACCGGAAGCAGGTTAAATTGAACGGCAAAAACCCTGGCGTGTGAACCGTGGTTGTTTGAGAGTGGGGGTGGGGTGGGGGGTGTATTAACTTGTTCCCCCCCCCCTTCGGATGAAGGAAGGTGTCCCAATAGCGTGATCCTCGCGTGGATCCGATTGTCCCAGTTATCCGGACAAACACGAAACACCTCGGCTGTTCAAATAGAGCGAATCGGACGTTTGCCGTCGTGTGTGGATCTGCGGGTTTGATATGGCTTATTTCGAATGCCATATATATTGTGTGGCATTAAATATTTGCACAGATGGTGGGGCGCCTTTTGCACCGAGCCAACGGGGCTCCGGCTGTTTGAACACACGGATCGAACACACGAGGTGAACAGGGTCACCTCGCCAACAGATATGGGGCACATCGACGGGAGGAGGAGGGGCACACGTGTGGGAACATGGCGCGCAACATCACGCCTTTCGGGAACATGTTTGGTCTCGACATCCCGTATCGGGAACTGTGCGAGAACACGTTCAGGGCGGATGAAAACGCGTGAAGGAATAGATGAGAACATGTATGGCACCATTGAAGAACGTGTAAAAACGGGTTTGGACTTAATGTCCGAGAACACGTTCAGCAACGGACGAGAACACGTTTAGTTTCAATGTCCATGTTAAGAACGCGTGAGAACATGTTCAGGAACGGATGAAAACACGTGAAGGAATAGATGAGAACATGTTCGGTACGACTGAACAGCGTGTGGGGAACGTGTAAAAACGGGTCTGGACTTAATGTCCGGATTTAGGAATGTCCGAGAACATGTTCAGGACTGGATTAAAACATGTGAAGGAACACATGAGAACATGTATGGTACGACTGAACAGCGTGTGGGGAACGTGTAAAAACGGGGTTGGACTTGATGTCCGAGAACACGTTCAGCAAAGGACGAGAACAAGTTTAGTTTCAATGTCCATGTTAAGAACGCGTGAGAACATGTTCAGGAACGGATGAAAACACGTGATGGAATACACGAAAACATGTTTGGTACGACTGAACAGCGTGTGGGGAACGTGTAAAAACAGGTTTGGACTTAATGTCCGAGAACACGTTCAGCAACGGACGAGAACACGTTTAGTTTCAATGTCCATGTTAGGAATGCCCGAGAACATGTTCAGGAACGGATGACAACATGTTTGGTACCATTAAACAACGTGTGGGGACCGCATACAAATAGGTTTGGACTTAGTCCGGATTTAGGAATGCCCGAGAACATGTTCGGAAATGTGGAAGTTGCCCCAGAAATGTTAAGTGGCGCCACCTAAACAAGCGACGATCAAGTGGTCAGCAGGTGTCCAGCCATTGTTCCTTCTAATCCCGGCTTAATCCGGTTTAATCCTTTGGACCTCCGTGAAACTACTCGCACACCTGGGACATGTAGAACATTTAACACGTCAAATTTGACACGTAGAGCCAGATACAATTCCTGGACGTGTGCCCGCGTTCTAAAAGAGAAGCCCCTCGTTTGTGGGACACGTGACCCACTTCCTTCGGAATGTATTTGATATTATAGTACAAACCGAGGCATTAGATATGGCTATATATGGGAATGTCAAGTTGTAAACCCGGTTGTAAAGCAGCGTGAATAACGCGACTGGTAATCGGATCTGGCTCTTCCCGGAGCGTTTGTTTCCCCCCCCAGATCCCCCCCATATCTCCCCCACCTGTGCTGCCACCTGTCACCTGCCAATTAAGCTAATTAGAACGGAGGAGGGGGCTTCTAATTAACCCCTGGCGGACACTGACCCCGACGCAAACACATTCGCCATATCTGGTTAGCAGTCATGTCTGACATTTCCCATATCTGGCTATTGCGATGACCGTATTTGAAATTGCCTACGTTTTGGACATTAGCAGCCATATCTGACACTGATCACGACTAGCATGGCCATATCTGGCAAGCAAGAGCCATATTTGACCATCAGTAGCCATATCTAGCACTGATGATGGCTAGCATGGCCATATCTGACATTTCCCATATCTGGCTATTGCAATGACCATATTCGCAGTTGTTCACATTTTGGACATTAGCAGCCATATCTGACATTGATGATGGCCATATCTAGCATGACCATATCTGGCTAGCAAGAGCCATATTTGAAATTACGGCTGATATGGTCTAATCTGGCTATATCTGGATATTTGAAATTGTCTACATTTTGAATATTAGCAGCCATATCTGACATTGATCACGACTAGCGTGGCCATATCTGGCAAGCAAGAGCCATATTTGACCATCAGTAGCCATATCTAGCACTGACGTTGGCTAGCATGGCCATATCTGACATTTGCCATATCTGGCTATTGCACTGACCGGTATTTGCAATTGTTCACATTTTGGATGTTGGCCGTAATTTCAAATATGGTCATTGCTAGCCAGATATAATCCATGTCAGATATGGACACGCTTGCCATCATCAATGTCAGATATGGCTACTGATATAGCCGTATCTGGCTAACAAAAGCCGTATTTGAAATTGCTAACATTTGACCATTAGCAGCCATATCTAGCGTTGAACATGGATGCAATAGCCATATCTGGCTAGCAAGAGCCATATCTGAAATTCATCACACTTGACCATTCGCAGCCATATCTAGCATTGATGATGGCTAGCATTGCCATATCTGACATTTGCCATATCCGGCTAGCAATGATCGTATTTGCAATTGTTCACTTTTGGACATTGGTAGCCATATCTGACATTGATGATAGGTAGCACGGCCATATCTGGCTAACAAGAGCCATATCTGAAATTTCTCACAGTTAACCATCAGCAGCCATATCTAGAATTGTTGATGGCTACCGTGTCCATATCTAACATGGATTATATCTGGGCTAGCAATGACCATATTTGAAATTACGGCTGATATGGCCGTATCTGGCTTGCTAGAGCCATATTTGAAATTGCTAACATTTGACCATTAGCAGCCATATCTAGCGTTGAACATGGATACAATAGCCATATCTGGCTAGCAAGAGCCATATCTGAAATTTCTCACATTCGACCATTAGCAGCCATATCTGACATTTATGATGGCTAGCATGGCCATATCTGACAGATTATATCTGGCTAGCAAGATCCATATTTAAAATTGTCCACACTTGACCACTAGCAGCCATATCTGACATTGAACATGTCAGCCATATCTGGCTGACAGCAGCCACGACATCGTGCCAGATGTGGCTCCCGGTCGAGGGCCATTGGCACGTGGCCCGCCGCGAGGGGGGGGCGACGTCCGCTGATCCGACACGCGTGCCACAACTCATCGCCCCCGCATTAGCATGGGCGGCACGTGCTTTATCACCCCCCTCCCCCACCGAGGAGGGGATTTCCCCCTCCTTCTTATCACGTGCGTCAAAATTGGAAACGGAACCAATTATTAGGTCACAAATGGCGATACTTCCGTTACAAATCGGGAAAACGTACGCCATGATTCATACACAATCCCACGTTTGGACGCGCGTTAAGTTGTGGGGCCTAACTTTAGGGCAGTGGTCCCAATTACACGAATTAAAAGTGCCCTTTCGTCAAACGTTAAACTCGAAAAAGTTCTGAAATCGGCCCATATATAAACAAGTTACGAGTTCAAAAGTCGCGTGCTGCCCCTTACGAACAGCTTCCCCGCAAGCGTCAGTTGTATTGCGGGGAAGCACTGGTGTTATGCAGGGAAGCACGCACTTGCCCCTAGAGTCCTGCGAGGAAGCCTTTTGTAAGGGGCAGCGTCTAATTTTTGTTGGTCAAAACTTTTATTAGCAACGTTAGGGCCGTGGTCCCAATTAGAGAAATGAAAAGTGCCCTTTTGACAACACTAAACACGAACATGTTCTAAAAACTGCCCATAAGCAAAACAGTTACGAGGAACAAAAGTTGTGTGCTGCCCCTTGCAAAAAGCTTCCCTGCATGGCTTCAGTACTGCTTTTCAACCTTATTCAGCTCATCAAAGGGCTAAAATTGTCAAGGCACACTCAACAAAGGACGAAATTGTCACGGCACACTTAACAAAGGGCTAAATTGTCAAAGTGTAATAAGCAGGGGACTAAAACTCTCGTCACACACTGAACTAAGAGCTAAAATTGTCAAGGCACACTAAGCTAAGAGCTAATTTTGTCAAGGCACACAATTAGTTTTCACAAGGATAGCTTTACTCTCGTTGTCAGTGAACAGTATGGACCAATATTGTCAAGGCACACTGAGCTAAGAGCTATTATTGTCGAGGCACACCATTGATTTTCATATGGCTAGCTTTATACTCTCATTGTCAGTGAACAATATGGGCTAAATTGTCAAGGCACACTCAACAAAGGGTCAATACTATTAAGGCACACCCAACAAGGTGCTACTATTGTCAAGGCACACAATTAGTTTTCACAAGGACAACTTTACTCTCATTGTCAGTGAACAGTATGGACCAATATTGTCAAGGCACACCGTTAATTTTCATAAGGATAGTTTTACGTTCAATTTGTAAATGAAAGGAGAAAAAAATCCAGGAGCTGGATTTGTATAAATGTACAGTTTGGAAACATTCTCTATCAGAAGAGGCCAAGTGCGGAAGAAGAGTTTTGGGGAAAACGACAAAAAACACTAGAAAAAAACGTTCAGCGAAGCAGAATCTTCATCGAGGACGACGATGATGATGATGATGATGATGATGAACGAGGATGAACGAGGAGGAGGAGAAGAAGAAAAGCGAAACAGAAGAGAGAAGAAGAAGAAGAAGAATTGGAGGAAGAGAAAAAAAACACCAAATACAACAAAAAATAAGACGACAAGAAAAAAAAAAGGAAAAAAAAGACGAAAGACGACGAAGACGGGGGTTGTTTCACTTCTTTCGATTACCAGTCAACTAAACAAAAAATATACAAGGACGAGACGAAGAGTGGGATCCAAAAAGAAGAAACAAGGACACAATGGGGGCGAAGAACGAGGGGTGGGGGTGACGACGAGGGGGAAAAACGACGATCGTGGAATACCAACGGGGAGGAGGGGGCTACGTTGGGACTCGTGGGGCACCTTGTACGTCTCCGTGGAAAAGAAGGGCATATGGGGCCAAGACGAAATTATATAGGGTCATGACGAAATTATATAGGGCCATATATGGAGGAGTGCATGGGGTAAAAAGGACGATTGTGTAATACCAACGGGGAGGAGGGGTTAAGTTTGGACTCGTGGGACACCTTGTACGCCTCCGTGGAAAAGAAGGGCATATGGGGCCAAGACGAAATTATATAGGGCCATCACGAAGTTATATAGGACCATATATTGAGGAGTTGAGGGGTGAAGAAGGAACACGCAACCCCAAAACGGAGGACAAAATAGGCAAATTTAACTTTTGAAGGCCGTGCATCCGACTTACGGGACACCTGGTACGTGTTATACAATTACACGCGGAGGGGGTTGAGGGGTCAAAGGGTGAAATGCGGAAATGGGTGTGCCGCGACAATTGTAGCACCTTGTTCGGCGTGCCGTTGAGCATGTTGTTGGGCACCTGCTACAAAAAAGTACTACTTACTAATGTTGCACTTTTTGTACATTAAGCTACGAAAGATTTTTTTTGTGACGGTCTTTGAAAAATAACTTTTTTGTTATTAAAATGACGAAGGTGGTTTCAATTAGCGAAATCGAAAGTGTGTTTTCCCGAACGCGAAACAGCGAAAACAATTTAAATCGGATTGTAAAAAACGAAGTTAGGACGAAGTAAAGTTAAAGTGCTGCCCCTGGACCGAAGGCTTCCCCGCTAGCGTCCGTTGCATTGCGGGGAAACGTCGAAGCCATGCGGGAAAGCAAACGTTTTTCCCAATACAAAGTACTTTACTCCGGTTATTTGGGACACACTATAGGTTCCAATCCCTATTGGTATACCAATTCAAAGTCCATATATGCGGCATCCATATCTGGCCATATCTTCGTTTATCCCCATATCTGGCGCTCCCACATCTAGGCATATCCCCCAATTTCCAGGAACCGTGCACAACTGATTCCGCTTATTTGGGACAACCTGTTAACGGGGTCAAAGAGGTTCCAATCCCAAGTCCATATATGGTGAGTCCATATCTGGCCAAGTTTATATTTATTCCCATATCTGGCGCTCCCACATCTAAGTATATCCCCCAATTTCCAGGAACCGTGCACAGTTGACTCCGGTTATCTGGGACACCCTGTTAACGGGGTCCAAGAGGCTCCAACAACCCCTATAGGCATCCCAACTCAAAGTCCATATCTGTAGCATCCATATCTGGCCATATCCACGCTTATTCCCATATCTGACACTCCCAGATCAAGGCATATTCACCCAATTTCACGAATCTTACACAGTTGACACCGGTTATTCGGGACACCCTATTAAGGGGGGTTCCAATCCTTGTAAGTATACCAATTCAAAGTCCATATCTGCAGCATCCATATCTGGCCATATATATCTCCCTCCCCTCAGCTTATTCCCCCCCCCCCCCATCAGTGTGTAAAAGCAGCGCGATTTGGTTTGTCTGTCCGTTGGACGCTTTAAGGGGGGGGGGGGGGAAAGGGGTTTCAATCCCTAGCTATACCAAATCGAAGGTCCATATCTGGCCATATCTGTCACCTCTCCGAGCCCCTCCCCCCTCGTGTTGTCCGTCGGAGCCCGCACGTAGACGCGCGCGTGCGCCGTCTGTTTCCATGCATGAGGCACCGAGAGATCAATATCTGGAGATGGAGGGTAAATATACAATACATATATATTTTGCGCGCCTAGCTTTTATTTTTCTAAGCCTTCCAAAAGTCAACAAACGACGAAACGCGTACTCAAACAAAATGCGCTGATTTCGGGGCCTGCTTTTCAAACGACGCCAACGACGACGACCACACGTGTGCAGTCCACGACCGACGACCCGCGACGACGGACGACAACGACGACGACGACCGACGACGACGACCGGCGACGACGACCAGCGACGGCGACGACGACGACGACGACGACGACAAACGTGCCAATTAATGCATGGGTGCTCGGTAGTGCTGCGTCGATGGGACATCAACGACCGACGATGGGCGAGAGATAGTCAACGATCGCATGCATGTGGACGTGTCTTCATGCATGCACAGCGATCGGTGTGATGATATAGCTCAACGATGGACGATGGACGATGGATCCAAGTATGGCCTACATGTACGTATTACGATCGACGACGACGACGACAACGACAACGACAGACGTGCCAATTAATGCATGGACGCGGAATGCATGGGTGCTCGCTGGTGATGCGTCGATGGGACATCAACGACCGACGATGGGCGAGAGATAGTCAACGATCGCATGCATGTGGACACGTCTTCGTGCATACACGACGATCGTCGGCGATGAAGTGAACAGTGTGATGATATAGCTCAACGATGGACGATGGACGATGGATCCAACTATGGCCTACATGATTACGATCGACGATGGGCGACGATCGACGAATAATGAACGGTAGTTGAACCGTCGATGTATAGTCAACAGTGTGCAATAGCTCGACGACGGACGACGACCATCGACGACGACAACGTCAACGCTATACAAACGTGCTAATTAATGCATGGACACGGAATGCATGGTGCTGGTGCGACCGACGATGGACGATAGACGATGGATCCAACTACGGTCTACATGATTACGATCGACGATGGGCGACGATCGACGAATGATGAACGGTATAGTTGAACCGTCGATGTATGGTCAACAGTGTGTTATAGCTCGACGACGGACGATGGACGACGGACAACGACAACGCCATACAATGGAATGCATGGTGCTGGTACGACCGACGATGGGCGACGATCGACGAATGATGAACGGTAGTTGAACCGTCGATGTATGGTCAACAGTGTGCTATAGCTCGACGATGGACGATGGACGATGGACCCAACTATGGCCTACATGTGCGTATTACGACCGACGACGACCGACGACGACAACGATAAACGTGCTAATTAATGCATGGTGTTGGTACGACCGACGATGGGCGAATGATGAACGGTATAGTTGAACCGTCGATGTATGGTCAACAGTGTGCTATAGCTCGACGATGGACGATGGATTCAACTACGGCCTACATCTACGTATATAAAACGATGGACGAAAGCTGAAATATAGTTGAAAGATGCGGGGATGAGCGCGGAATGCATGGGTGGGTCAATCTGACGTCTTTAACGACCGACGATGGACGATGGACGGTGAACGATGGCATGCCTACACGTGTAGTCGTATACAAAACGATCGACGAACGATGAACGGTAGTTGGAGGGTGCGACGACTTCATAGCCGATCGTCGTTGGTGCTCGGATGATCAACTTGACCGACGTACGATGGACGATGGATGACCTGCCCACGTGTAGTTGCATAAAACGATCGACGAAAGCTGAGTTATAGTTGGATGGTGCAAGGACTTCTTCGACGATCGACGACGGTTAAAACGAGCATGGTGCGGCAAATCTGACATCTTAACGACCGACGATGGACGATGGACGATGGACGATGGACGATGACTCCAACAATGACTCTCATGTATAAAACGATCGACGAAAGATGAACTATAGTTGAAAAATGCTCGCAAGTGAGCGTTTTAATTCATCGACGATCGACGATCGACGATACGACGACGGTCGTTGCATCGACGAATCAACCGGAAGGGGAGGAGCCACTTCTGACATGCATAAGGTAGGTTGCGATTACTCAGTTTCCGGTCGCCATTTTCATAATTTGTGCATGTGGTTGACGATCGACGATGGACGAGTTAATGCAAAATGCATTTTAAAAAACCCACTGAACTCTACATGTAGACATGTGTTTAATTACGCGTAACGTGTTAACGAACGCAAAAATAACACGTGGTCAACATGCACGTTGAACGATAAGTGTTATTCTCACTTGCCAGTTACGAATATGTCAAGAACACTGACTGATAACGTGTCAAAAAACTGTCACGTAAATTTAAGAGTAAACATGTCCGGGACATGTTTACTTTACGAACACAAATATTAGTCCCTTCAACACGAAAACGTGTTCGTAAAAATGTAACCCCATTACGAACACATTCGATGGTGGAATACAAAATGATAAACGCGAAACGTGTTTAGAACGTGTTTAAAACGTGTTAAATTACATGGCGTGTACGTGTAAATTTAGACGAGGGAATTTCGAAATTTGTGGACAACTCCTCGTTTGAGGCTAAACACATTTAAAGGCTAAAAGCCCTTGTTAATAGAGGCTACTCCAATTCCCATGCATGGGTCATGCATTTTTTCGGTCTAAATTCGCGTAAATTTCAGCCTCAAATTCCGATATATTTACATTCGAAAATATAATTTCGCAGCATTTATGAAGACGAATAAAACAATCGAAAAAAATTCGTGAATTTTAACGAAATTTCCAGTATTTTACGCCTATTTTCCCGTCCGTCCATGCATGCATTCAAAGCGGATGCATGGGCCTCATGCTTCCTTAGTCCTATTCAGCGCCGCGCATGCATGGACGTTGCAAATTTCAAAATTTCGAGTTTAATATATGTAATTTAGTCCGAATTCTCAATTTCGTCACCAGAATTCCAGTTTAGGTCCTTATTTCAAGGGGCCCATGCATCGTCCATGCATGCACGGTCATGCATCGATAAGCCTAAAATGCGTTGCCAAGGGCCAGAAATAAATCGATAAAAGTCGCTTTTGCGCTATTAGGCCTATCGATAGTGCTAATAAGACAAATCCGAAATTCTATATTCGAGTTCTAAATTAGCCGGCTAATAGCCGACGGCTGGACGGCTGGGCGCACAGTTAACGATCCGTTGTAATACGCCGCTTTATACGTTAACATATTTAAAGATGTAGAGAAATATACTATATTGGAACAATAAGACAATATATATTATATATTAGAACAAATATATATAATTTATATAATCCATTGCATTTGAGGCTGTATATTTTATATATTTTTGTAGACTTTGGCAAAATATTTTAGATGCACGACATTATATTGTATTTAAAATTATATATTTTTTAAAATGTATATTTGTATTTTAAAGATATATTAAAAATATATTTTACCCAAACAACTCATCTACACAGAAAATATATATCATCGAAATTAAAATTTATAATATATATTTTTTATATAAATACTCTTTCTGTATACAGAAAATATACATTTCGTATATTGTAAAACGTTTAAAATATATATTTCGTATATTGTTACATGTATATTTCATACGTTGTTCCATATATATATAATATATAATATATATTTCATATATATTTGTATTTTAAATATATATTTTATCCAAACAACTCATCTACATATAGAAAATATATATCATCGATATTAAAATTTATATATTTTTTACATAAATACTCTTTCTGTATACAGAAAATATATATTTCGTATGTTGTTAGCTGTGTGCAATATATATTTCGCAATATAAAATTTATAATATATATTTTTTACTTCAATACTCTTTTTGTACATAGAAAATATACATTTCGTATATTGTTAGTTGTGTGCAATATATACTTCATTTATTGTTACATGTATATTTCATATTTCGTTCCATGTATACAATATATATTTCATATTTTTCTCCATGTCTGCAATATATATTTTATAATTTGTCGCACGTGTACTATGTATATTTCGTATATTGCAACATCTCGGGCGATATATTCCGCATTAATCAGTATATATACTGCAGTATACAATGTATAATTTGCTATATATTTCCTCTTAAAAAGCCACCTCTCGGTCAGCTGAAGGTGGAATCGGTGTAGGCGTGGGAATGGGGAGGAGCCAAGGGGAGGGGGAGGAGGTAAAGGGGGGTGGGGTGGGGGGGTTGCGTGGTGACGTCATCGCATTGGAGGGGGTAAATCCCCCGGGGTCCTTTGATGCTTTTAGGCATGCCGAGCAAACTCAGCATCAATTACCCATCATGCAAATGGATGGCATTATATATATATATATATATACTATACATGTATACATGTACAGACATGTATACATATATTGCACGCACGCGGACGGACGAAAATAGAAATCCCACGAGAAAACGCGAGAAAATACGAGACGGGAAAAATGAAAAGAACGCGATCGATACGCACAATGTACGTGGATTCAACGAGAATTTCTGACGAGATTCTCGTGGAATCTGTGGGGATTCTTCCATTAATCGACGTCTTTATCCACGAGAATCTTTTCGTGCATTTCATGAATTGGAACTGATGCAGAATCCCTCGAAAGAATCCACTGAGAATCTCCCGCGGTGATCCAGAGATCCCAGAATCCACAAAAAAGGATCTTGACCAGTGATTATGAAAAGGAGGATCTTGGGGCACTGATGTCACTCTTGGTGTCTCGACATCAGAATCCAAAGAGGATGAGAAGGATCCCAAGGAATCTCTGCCTCGCAGAATCCATTGAGAATCTCATGCGGTGATCCAGAGATCCCAGAATCCAAAAAAAGGATCTTGACCAGTGATTATGAAAAGGAGGATCTTGGGTACTGATGTCACTCTTGGTGTCTCGACATCAGAATCCAAAGAGGATGAGAAGGATCCCAAGGAATCTCTGCCTCGCAG
>JAUJYV010001376.1:0-18339 GCA_033995625.1 Ophyiulus pilosus
AACCGGGGTTACTGCGGCCACAACGCAAGGTACTAACCACTATACGATCACAGCTACATTATTGCACGAAACACCACCGAAGTTGTTCTTCACAGAAGATTGTGTGAATTTTCAGTTTTTCATATAAAAACAATGCTGTGACCCGGATTCGAACCGAGGTTATTGCGGCCACAACGCAAGGTACTAACCACTATACGATCACAGCTACCTTACTGCATAGTACGATCCCAGAATTGTTCTTCTCAGAAGATTTTAGTTAGTCAGAAAGTTTATTTTTAAATTTAAAAAAATAATTGCAACTCGGGGTTATTGCATCCACAACACTAGGAAATAGCCAGTATATGATCTAACTATATATAGTCTGATAAACTCGCGCTTTGTTTTTTCATCAATTGAGGTCTAGTTAAGTAGGATTTGAAGTACTTTCTGAAAATGTACATTTGTAAAACCAACATGGTGATATCCATAGCATCATTTTCATAAGTGAGTTAGGTGATAAATTTCCCATAAGAAGAGTAAGCTAAATTAGGCTAAATTTTAAGCCGTTCATTCTGCTTCAGTCATATAGCAGGTTCATGATGTGGCGACCAATTATAAAGCAATCCTTTTCGTCGACCATCACAACGCCCGATGATGGATCGTCCGGATACGGCCACATTTCGCAGATTTCCATCCATTTTGGCGTCCGATTCGTTGCACAAAATGGTAATTAGTTAGCGAATATCAATGCGCCCTGCCACCACCGTGCCTCCTCGTTCGCGCTCATTGTCATTGAGCCTTAATGGCTCTAGCTAGAGGATGCAACCGTGTCCTACAAATCACGAGCAGCATCTGGCAACGTTTGACGTTGGTTATAATAAAAGCGAGAAGTCGCAATTTGCGTCTCGACTTTCACAATTAGGGCAAACGGATCGCGCATGCCACTTATTTAAAAATGGTTTTCGATTTTCGATTGAAAATGCATTAAACGCGTTCGTTATTAAAAATTTCCGGACTTCCAAATGAATCGGAGACACCAGCAATAAAATAGGGAATATCGTGCTTGGCAAGAGTGGCAACAGCTCCTAGGGAAAAGCAATTTACAGGAGGCGCAGATGTAGCGTCATGTCATTTTTGCAGCCTTGTTGGATCCTGCCAACAATCGAGGGTGACAATGAAGAACGCAGCAATTCGCGCTGCTACATAATATTTTATTTTCTCGCGATGCGATCTAACCACTGCATAATTCCGCCGATTATGTCAATAAAATAAAAGGAAACACGGTGTAATTCTCCCAATGGCATGTCGGGTCATTTCCTGACTAGGCACACACGCCATTTGCCCCTGAATTGTTTTCGCTACCACCCTCCCTTCGCGTTTATCGTTGGGTGAATGCACACGAGCATGATACATAGCCCTAAAAAAGCGCCCTCTACTGAGGAGGAGAGTAGCGATTGGGATACCATTTAGAAATGTGTTGAACAACTGCACTACTGCACAATGACATTTTTCCAGATTTTTCCGATTAACGGAAATTTTCTGTCCTCGAAGGGAAATTCCAGCATAATACATGTTTAACACAAATTTAGGCATATTTCTCCAACTTTCCCGAGTTTTTAAATTGAATTTACATTCAGCACTGAACCTTAAAACTCAATTAAATATTGAAAAACCAAAAACCGTAACATACCATCATTAGTGGACGTACATAATGGCCCCCTCTCCCCTATCCACATGGTGTCCACAGGCCAGCAGACCCACCTGTACGTCTTCTTGAATGGCCCCGAACAGAAAAAAAACACTACTGGATATTTTCGGGGCAGTTTTTGGTATATATTTTTGAAATTCTGAAAAAAGTGTTAAATAATTACTATCCGAAACTGACCAGGTGAAATAGATTCCAGTTACTATCATCTAACCCTTCTTTTTCCAAAAATGGAAACATTTTTACTCTGTGATGAATGGGTGTATGGATGTTTCCATCAATTTCCGTCCCAAAGTTAGCCCATAGTGTAAGGCAGTGTAAGGTAAGCTTGAGACAGGATGTTTTCTTAAGGCATCCCAGTTGAAAAAATATATGCCATATTCTGTCCGTTTACTATGTTATCCATATATTTATGAAAATATGTATTTATGTGGGGTTTAATGTCCATCTCACTGCATCAATATGTAATTAATCGGACGTATAGTAGTTGAAAGTATTCTTTTAAATATAATGTTTAAAAGTGCATTAAACATGAATAATTCTTTGTTTAACTAGTTACCAGTGCAATGATTTTTTTTTGTTACATATGACCAAAATGATGTAAAATGTCGTTTTCTGGTATTTTTTTAAAAAATTTCCAATGACGACAGTTTTGGGGATTATATAGCTAACGAGTAGTTGTTTTCCAAAAGTTATGCTATACTATATGCATTTAAAATGTCAATAACTGAAATGAAATAGAACACGTTATAAGAAATGGTTCTGGTTTTAAATAACAAATTCACCTTTCTACAGACTATTGTCGAATATAGCTAACGAGTAGTTTTTCCCTCAAACTTCATGCGCTATATTTAAAAAGTGAATAACTAAAATGAAATAGAAAACGTCATAACAAATGATTCGAGTTTTAAATAACAAATTCACCATTCTCGAATTTTCTTGCAATGCCAAATAAGTTTAGTGACAAAAAAATCAATACACAATGTTATTCACCGTCAAACTACTGTAGCATTTATTATGACGAAAACTTTTAAAAAATGTAAAAGATATAATGTTTTCAATTTCTGACTCAGCTACCCTTCCAGCATTTTGAAACTGCCATGACAACTTGAATTTTTATCGATTGTTAAAATTTATTAACAACTTCTCAGTTGTACTTTTTAGTATTAAAGACAATCATGGCAAAGACACTGTTATTTAAAAGTTAAAGTTGCATAACAGAAAACTACTATGATAGTTGTTGAACAAAGGTGTGAGCACCCAATTGTCAAATTGATCAAAGAGGCTTGACCGAGTTTTGAAAAAGGGAGTTCCCACGTAACCCCAAAAATTTGTAAGAATGGTTTCGCATAAAATAATTAAAAATCCTTCCTACAACTTTTCTTTCCACAATGATTTTCACATTACAGCTACCCTTACAGGGTTAGCCGTGATCGTATAGTGGTTAGTACCTTGCGTTGTGGCCGCAATAACCCCGGTTCGAATCCGGGTCACGGCAATGTTCTTTTTTTTTTTTTTTTTTTAAATGCAGTTGTTGTTTTTTAACTCAAGTCAAATTTATGCCATTATGTGTTTGGAGGATTTCTATACGTAATACAATCCCAATATCTCTGTATGTGCATCAATATGTTTGTGAAATTCTCATTTTTTTTTGTATTTGATTATGACATTAACGTTGAGAGAAATTCTTAGTTCAAGTTACATATATTCCATACATCGTAATAAAACGCCATATACATATGACCATACAACTTTCATGGAAAAATCATACATACATGGCTATACATATGTGGGACAAATTAAATGGGTCTGCATAATTTTTGCACCGGGCCCTTCATCTAAATAGCTTGTTTTTTTTCTCACGAATTTTTCTTGTAATGAATACTTTCAGTTTTGTGATTAGAGAGTTTGAGCCATCCAACGCTAACGAAACGATAACGAGAAACAGCGCGGGAAGTCCGGAATGTCATTGGAATGCCATGCTTCGCATAGGGTAGTCCTTGACATTCCAGTCCGCCAGCGCTGTTTCTCGTTATCGTTACCGCTATCGTTTCGTGAACGTTGGTTTGCTCAAACTCTCTATTGTTAAAATGGTTAGGGGTGATCGTATAGCGATCATATTTGACGAGAAGCACTGATTCGAATCTTGGTAACGGCAACATTTTTACTTAAATTTTACTAAACTTTTCCTAAATACTATAACGTATGTATGTACATGTTCTCAAATATAAAACAACCTGTGCCTTAATATAGAGTTTGAGCAATCCAACGTTAACAAAATGATAACGATAACGTTAACGAGAAACAGCGCGGGAAGCCCGGACCGCCAGCTCTGATTCTCGTTACCATTACCGTTATCGTTTCGTTAACGTTGGATGGCTCAAACTCTCTAACGTTCTCAGTTACAACTTTATTTAATTTATATTGCATGCTGCTATATATTTAAGTATAGTTTTCATGTACACCCCCTAAAATGTTTGACTTCTTCACGAAATATGATTAGAGGGTTTGAGCCATCCAACGTTAACGAAACGATAACGATAACGAAAACGATAAACAGCGCTGTTGGAATGTCAAGAACTACCCTATGCGAAACATGGCATTCCACTGCCATTTCGGACCGCACACGCTGTATAGCGTTTTCGTTATCGTTTCGTTAACGTTCGGATGGCTCAAACTCTCTATTGTCTTAATTACCACTTTCGGTGTTGGGATGTATAAAATGGGCAAATGTGATCGTATGTTTACAGTACCTTGTATTGTGGCGGCTATTAAAGCCAGCAATAACCCCGTTTCGAATCCATTTCGAACACAGTTTGTATAGTAGGTAAGCTGGTTTCATACGCAATTAAGTGTAAAGTACCATAAACTTTACAGTACATTTATTAAACTAGGGTTTATTTATTAACATTTCCCTAGTTTTTCCAACTAAGGGCTATTAGAAGGGTTAATTAATTTGCCATCCTGGCATTTACACACCAGGGGAATTTGTTCCAATTTTACTAACTCTGAGAATATTTAACTTCTTAATTAGGGATTACGAAAAGAGTATGTCTAGCCACCACTGTGGGTCAATAATTATGGTATAAATTCAAGGAAAGACATTTTGTTTACCCTTACCGAATTTAATAATCCAGAAAGAGAATGGTTTGTTTAGGTGGCTAACCTGTAAATTATGGCTTTGCTACGTTAATTTTGTACAAGTAAATGCATAATTTGCGTAATAAATTTAAAATAACCTTAGTTGTAGCGCCAGACTCAGACTCTGTTTTACATTTACACTCATAAATATCTTGAGTGTCAGACACATTTGAATTATGCTATGGAAAGTTTAATAAGCTTCGTATGGAAAGTCTGCCTGAAACCTTTTTAATAAACAATAAAATAATTTGTGATTTTAAATTAACTTTACAGTCAAAAACTAACAATATTAAGAAATTCTTTGGCTCGGGCATCAATTTTATTCAGTTGTGCAAGGTGCAGTATGAATCCCTACTGTAAAGAAGTGTCAACCGTATGGCGTGATCTTTAAACAGTTTTATTAAATTTTCCATCATTGAAATCAATCAATCAATAATTTGCATCTTCAATTGATCGATTCTAATAGGCGAGATTCATATTCCCACGACCAAATTTTACTTAATTTCTTTCCAGAACGAGGTTTTGTCTAAGTAGTCTTTATAAGGTGCTAGTATATGGTAGGATTTTTTTGTGCTTTACACTTGTTGAATGTTGTTAGTTTAATTGAGTTGATTTAATTGAATATAAAAGCTATAGGTGGAGCTAAACTGGTCGATTAACGCGGATCGCTGATGCTTAATTAAGGCATTAAGAACACATGAAATAGCAATATCGTGGAAATAATTTAATATTGCAGCTTACAGCAACAATATGAGTCGTATGTACACTGCAAATCAAAATATTTTAACTTAGAGGATGTCCACCAATAAGATTAACTACTTCTTTTATCTTAAAAAAACTGCAAAAGTTAATACGTGGAGTATAACATTAGAGAGTTTGAGCCAGCCAACGCCTTAACGTTAACCTTAACGTTAACGGCGGGAAGTGAGGAGCCACGGACTTAATTACCCAATGAACTCAATGAACGTCAAGAGTGCGCGTGACGTTCAGTTAATTCATTGGATACTTAAGTCCTCGGCTCCTCCCTTCCTGACGTTAACGTTAAAGTTAACGTTAAGGCGTTGGCTGGCTCAAACTCTCTATTCACTGGTTTGATCGTCCCCTGATGAAATGTACTGTTGCCATATTTGGAATTCCTAAGTACCAGTTGGGCAAGTGTAAGAATTGGAAGCATTAATACCGACATGATGTGTTTCTCAAGTGCTCCAAACTTTTGGATGTGACTCTGAGGACAAGAAGTTTATATGAAAAGGACAGAAGAAATGCAAATAATGTATCGAGCATTATTGATTTAAATTAAGTTTTTTTAAATCCATCTATTTCCTGGACAGTTTATTATGTTTTCATTTGCAGTGTATACTATACACTCTAAAAAATGTTGAAAATGGGTGTTTTGTAACACCCATTGGTGTTAAAATGTTCAGCATAAGCTGTTTTATTTTTATTTGATGTTTAAAAATGTATATTGATGTTTTATAGACTAAAGAGAAGTGTAAATAAAATATAAATATAATATAAAATATACAATTATAACACCTTCAAAGATTTTTAAGCTGGCAGATCAAGTCGCTGCTTTCATAAACACATTTTACGGTGCCTCATTTAAGGTGTCACAAAACCCCTTTTCTTAAAGGAACTTGATAAAACCTTTAAAGGTGTAGCATTTGTGACAAGTCTAAACATCTTTTTTTTCGTTTTACAAAGCACCATTTTTATTTAATATGTAGCTGCAGACGGAATTCATGCAGAATGTATGAAAAAAAACCTGTCAGAATATATTTTAATGGCATGCAGTAACTGGAGAAGTTCGCACCCGTGAACCTCGTGAGCTCATATCCTTAAATGTGGAATGGTAAGGAAAACAGTTTCTCTCAAGAACCGCAAAACTACAGAACCCTTTGACAACCATTACCTCATTTTTCTTGGATGCTACTCATTTCATCACTGCACAAAAATGTCAACTTCTTAACACTCACACTCAGCGGATTTTAGCCGCCAAGCACCGGACTGCATTGATTCGTATCCGCTATCGATTTTCTCCTCCGCCTAATAATTGCATAAAACCCCGTTAAAACCAAACACAATTGCGAGTGCGGCAATCGCTGCTTTATTTGCTCATTTCAGGCAGCGAAGACTTCGCGGATGATAGCCTTTTGGCTCCCGAAATCCGCACTGGCGAGGCATTCATCAATGCCGGCTGATGGCGTAGCCACGCCGCCGAAGCCGCTTCCTCCTCCGCCGCAAACAGCACGGGCGAAGTCGTTATTTGAGGCAAACGAGAGTCTTTTAAGGCAAAACTGTTATTATAGGATGAATAATGAAACCATAGAAGGGGAATTTATTGAGGCCCATGCAAGAAAGAGACTACGATGATGATGATGATGATGATGATGATGATGGTGATGGCGTATCCATAACAAGGCGAACGACGTGCGCAAACTGCGGGGTTGGACGGGCAGAAAACAACCACCCCCCGATCCCATAGCAAGTGGATGAGAAGCGAAACGATTTGGGAATATATGATCCAGATTTAGTCAGAGACCCGATTGTTCTGCACCCCAGCGACACCGCAAACGCCCCATCAAAACGACTGAATTGGAACCCACGGGATGCGCAATATTTCGTTTTATGCAAATTTGAACCCGAAACGGCGTGGGCGTCTACCTATTTGACGATAAAAAAGCCCACGTCTCGACGACTGTCTCGTGACTCGGCGAGACACAAAAAATTCCGTAATGCCTCGTTCACATGATGCGGTTTTTTGACGAATCGGAAATTATGCTGAATATGTGCTAACCGGGTGCAGTGTTCACGCACTATTCAGTTTAGCATGTTGTATGTTCATGTTTTCTATATAAATTTCGAATTTAATCAAGTGCCTCATTTTTTTTTACCATAAAACCCGTACATGTGGTACG
Source organism: Ophyiulus pilosus (assembly GCA_033995625.1). Classification (NCBI taxonomy): domain Eukaryota; kingdom Metazoa; phylum Arthropoda; class Diplopoda; order Julida; family Julidae; genus Ophyiulus; species Ophyiulus pilosus. Next base: position 7,744 of record JAUJYV010001376.1, read on the forward strand.
GTTTTAGCCACAAGACCGAAATAATGACGTTCAGTCAGTTCATTGGGTAGTTCAAATCAATGCTCCTCCTTTCCCGCGATTTACATTTAAGGTCATGCAGTCTAAAGACGTATATGCTTATGTTCTAATATCACGGGAACACTTCCGTAAAAATAGAGTTTGAGCCATGCAACGTTAACGAAACGATAACGGTAACGATAACGAGAAACAGCGACTACACTATGCGAAGCATGGCATTCCGGACTGCCCGTGCTGTTTACCCTACAATATCCGTGTGACACCATTTTTTAATAGACGTCACACTCATTCATGGGGTTTTTTTTAGTTTGCATTTATACTTGAAAACAACAGTGGAAAATCACAGTCAAGACAGCTGGCCAGGGAATCGAACCCAGGTCTCCCGTTTGAAAGGCTGATGGCATACTTGTTATCCCACCTAGCTTGTTCACTTAATTCCAAATACTTTCATATTAAGAGTGGCATGTGTGAGATACAGAAAGTTCCTTCATTTTGGGATGAATATGAAGGACATTTCTTGTATTAAAGCTGAAAATATTTAGCCACCCAACGTAAAGCATATGTCTTTATACTGGACTTAGATGGAACTTTCGAGAAGGGAGGAGCATTGATTTGAACTAATTGTTGGTCGGTAGTCTTTGACCTTTGACCCCTCCGCCGCACTGGCTCTTTACGTAACGGCCCACCCGCGCACATCCGTCGTCATCTCGGGTCGCCTGCACTCAGCGCCCCTTGGATATAGTTCAAATCAATGCTCCTCCATTCCCGAAATTTCCATCTAAGGTCAATATAAAGATGTATGCTTTACGTTGGGTGGCTAAATTTCTCTATTGAATGCTGAAACTGAAATTTTTTTTGTTCTTCATTTTGGATAAACAGAGAGTTTTTGCATGCCAACGTCTTTATACACGTCTTTATACTTTAATGGCGGGAAGGGAGGAGCCACGCATTGAACTACCCAATCAACTAACTGAACGTAATGGATGTGCATGCGTGGTTCTTCCCTTCCTGACATTAAAGTTAGGTATGTATAAAGACGTCGGCATTCTAAAACTCTTTGTGAAGAAATATAACGTACATAATATCCAGTTTACTGCATATTTCCATCAAATCTTACTCGATTATTCCTGTAAAATGTACGGATTTTTTTTACTGTGAAGCGTGAGTCGGGAATGTATCATGTGCCGGCATCAAATAATTAAGTTATCGTTAGTATAGCCAGTGATCTCGATCAATTTTGCTCCAGCCATTTCAGGCAAAACGATTCGAGACTCAAGATTAAGACCCGTTTTAGACGTCAGGTTTTCTGCCAGATATTTCTTCCAGGCTCCACGGACACGTAATCCGATCCCGAGGAGCATTGTTTTGCGTCGACATAACGGCGCCATTCCATTGAAAACAATGCCCATTGAGATACATCACGTTCGTATGGAAATCTCCGGCTTAAAACCTGACGTCGGAACCCATCCTAAATCGTGTTTGTTTGACCTTGGATATCGAGTCAATTTTGCCTGAAATGGGAGGAGCAAAACTGGTCGACACAGCTCGCATAACATAGTATTTTTAAACTTTTATATAGGACAACATATAGTTGCTATATTTTGCAAGTATTTTGTTAAAGATTTTTACTCTACTTTTTCAACAAATTTTACATTATAAACTATATCTATTACAAATAAGTAAATTAATCATATCAATTGGAATTAATGTTAATGAAAAAGTTTCGACTCAAAGAAGCATACAGTTCAAAATGGAGCTTTAAAAACTTGAAGGAAAATTCAAGCAAATTGCAAGAAATTGTATAAAACTTCCCGAGCAAAAGCAAGCATCTCCATATTTCCGAGTTATTATAAGATGGCAATACTGAATAGTATGTCTCGTACGTGTTGCGGATGAATCTAGAACAATGGGCTTTTTAACCTTTTTCAACTCACGCTGTATACGCAAAATGGCGCCTAAATGTTCAAGCCACACCCAATAAGAAGTAAAACTTGTTACGGCACGCCATTGCTACAAATGCCAAACTTCACCAATTAGGTGTTTGTATTTATACAAATCTAAATGAACGGCTGTTAATAGAAGGAAAATCATATGATTCCTCCGAAACTAAATTGTCCATATCGTTTTAATAAACCAGAATCCCAAGAGATGGACATGTGTTTCTTGCAGAAGTTCCTCTTTATAAACTTAGCCCTAAAGACGCTGAGCAAATTTTGTATAATCATCAACCCGAGCGTAAAAATAATGCCTCCGGATCATTAATCACTGCATTCTGAGCATTTATAAGTGCCATTAAAATGCATTACTCAGGAGACAACAGATTTGCCACTTAATTCGCGAAGTATCCGCCTAGCTTTTTTTTGCCAGTTTGTACAAATGTTCGTGGGGTTCTTCATAAACAGATACATGTGCTATGTCTTGATCGACATATTAAATTGTCGAACAATGGTTGAAATGTGAAATGAATGTCTTAATGAAGTTCAAAATGTTTCCAGGATCGATCCTGTACTCTAAAAACCTTTAAATGTGCTTTATGGAACCTCGAGAAAGGATAAATGAATATAACTGCTGTATAGGGTACATTTATATATTTTAGTAAGTAACATTGTTAAAGAGCACTGTATCACAGTATAATTACTTGAGCCTTCTTTGGAAAAATTGTGTGTCTTTGGCTGGTATTATGGGGTTGGGTGATTGTTGTTGTAGGGTCTGGTGGTGGATGGCGGTTATGATGTTGGCTATTCTGTATGCTAACTAAATGGTCAGTACGTTAGGATAAACTTAAGTGCAGGAGGTTGTGGAGGATTAATAAGTGAAGGGGGGGGGGGGGGTGAATTTGGATGTAGTTGACATGATAGGGTGGTAGGAAAAGGAGTACAATAGGTGGAACCAATCAGATGACTGGGCATCACATAGTCAGCATGGGTTAGAGGAGTAAATGATGAGGAGGTGTTTTTGGTTTTTAGTTTATAGGAATTTATATTCATTTGGAGACTTCATTTCTTGAGGAAGAAATACTGAGAAAAAGTGGTGGAGGGTGACACCCGTACAACAGTTGCTGAAATCACATGAGCTTTAGACTGAGCTGCATTTCAAATCCAACATGCACACCACAGCTGCACAGAAGATTTGCCAAGACTAGCTCATGACAGCCAAAGTGTGTGTAATCTCAAGCTTGAGCTTAAGCTTGAGATGATGCTTAGACGAGACAAAGCTTGAGCACAATTTGTTGAGCAACTTTGGTATGGTCATTAGTGTGGGGGCATAAGAGGTGTCCGCGCACCCGCTCGGGGACTGGAGGATCTCGTCTGTTGCCACGACTCCAAGAGCCACTTTGGGAATCACCTGCAAGTAAATTAGTCGAGACCCATCAACCGACCATACCAGTCGGAGTTGTCAAAGGAAGTTGAGGCGCCGGACAGGACTGATTGTTTATTTTGATTGGGGTGCACTGCATGCCCCACTTAGCAGAGACTTGCTATAAATATTAAATTTTTAGCATATGATTTAAGTTGTCACGCATTGTGAATCCTGTTGCTCTTAACATATTTGTTCTGGTGAGCATTAAAGATCATTACGACGCATTTGGACTCTGACAAGAATTGTGCATGGGGACATGGCAGATGACCAAAGGGGTTACAGATCTAAATAGCTTGGCCGCAGTTGGAGGACTGGTCCCTGATGAAGTGATCCCCCTAAATGCTACTAAATGGTTATTTGCATCATTTTTCCACTCGTGTATTTTTTGAAAATAGTATTTATTTAGGACAGCAATGAAATGATAGCCTGATGCAATAGTGGACCCCCTTTGTAACCTGGTATTCAATGGGTTTGATTCCCGGCTTGGGTTGGCTATCTTAATTGGGATGTGCCACAGTTGTTCCAGGCAAATGCGGTGATAGTTCCTCTAAAAATCGGCCGTGACATTTCTCCTTCCTATCTTCACGCTTCACATAAGTCGTTGTTCATCAAAAACAATAATCCCAACGAATATTCCTTATTTTAATTTGACTTGTAATGTAGTAAAAAGGACCATTTTGCATTCATTGGACCTACATCATGTCTAATCAATAACACGTTAGGAAATGACTTACGTCACATGTTCAAAGTAAGGATTAATATAGCACCCTTTAATCACCGAAGGGCACATTTTCATCAAAGAACCTTTCAAGAACTTTCATTTCAAGAGTGTAGACGCATCCATTTGATGATAAATGCCAAATTAATTTCACGGTCTACCCTTGGTCTTCCCATGACGAAAATCACTTAACAAGTAAAAGCCATTAAGTACTTTTGCATATTTTACTAATCGATTGCGTTAACCCGAGTTTAGTCCGAGAAAATGAGCTTGGCTACGGCGTACGAAAGCTCTTAAAATCGTCCTTTAGCTTCTATAGAACCGTGTCTAAAGACAATAGAGTAAACAAAATTCAATCTGAAATTCTAATGAGGGCATTTTATACATTGGCAAAGCAAAAGATTTTTCTTGGAAAAGGGCTTGAACTCGTGCGGGTGTTCGGTGCATGACTGCACAATGCACCTGTGTAATTCACACACTGATCAAGTATTTTGCTATATATGTATGATGTATATTTTTAATGTCTATTTAGTAAGTCAGTGTTTCTTAGAGAGGAGTTGACCACAAAAGCTAAAGTTTGAAAGCTCTGCACTGCACTGCCTGTGCAATATTGCCTTAAAAAGTATTTCAGAGCACTTGTTGCAATAGGTAAGTGAATCTGAGATTTAAATTCATATGCAGTATACATTTATAATAACATTGTATATGAATTCGAGCACGCCCGGATCACGGATATAGTTCGTATATGGTCCATGTTAAATGCATTGCATCTAATTTGCGCATAACAACAGGCAATAGGGAGTTAAAATATAATATGCAGTCATGGCAAATATTTTAAAATACTCCTAGGTATTGTAAAACAATGTTTTTAAAAAATCCTAGGCATTGTAAAACAATATCAAATCATGGTAAAACAAACTTTTGTGATTTATGGTCCAATATATGGTCATAATATTTATATGGCCCATACTACTGTATGTTTTGAAGCCATCGAGGACCCTGTGCATGTTTTTACACCAAATATAAGACAAACCAAAGTTGAACAATATGTAAGGATCATCGGAAATGTAACGAAAACAGTGGTATGCCACAACAGAACAATTGCAAAATCTGGTTTGCAGAAGATAGTTGCCCAAGAACAGAGGCTGGGCTATTAGCGAAAAGGCCTTTCCCGAGCCATGGATTTTCCCCAAAAAAACTCAAAATTCAACTTACAGTTTGATTAATCGCCGCCGTTACGCACATTGGAGCAAACGAGCAAGTAAAGTTTTATTTCCCCCATCCTCTTAGTGTTCATCCCCCTTCCCCACTTAATGCAAATTCGTTTAACAAGAATGCTTTAATCATTAGGTGTTTTAATGTTGACACGCTCGATAAAAACCTCGGTACAAAGGCCCAACGACATGTTCGGATGCTAAAGCAAAAGATTTTGCATACGGAAGAGGGTGGGGAGATGAAAACGGTGGCTGGGGGGAGAAAAAATTCCAGGAGTGGTGTTAAACCAATTCGTGTAAAAGCCAGGGAGGAGAATTTGCATTTGCTTCCACCTAGTTCTAGCCGCATAATTAATTCATTGTCTTGCATCCATTTGCATAAGATTGATTATTGTATTAAATGTGCATGTGCAGAAGGAAGAATTGGGACGTCACCCCTTTTCTGGAAAACTTGTAGGCTTCGGTAGTAGCTTCTAAGGTCTATTTGATGCTCAGCTCATTAAGCCTGGGACGTTTGCGAAAGAAATGCAAAAACTAAGTATTTGTCTATTTCTTTCGTCGAGTTGATGTAAAGTTGCTGCAATCAGGAAAGAAAAACAATTCTGATTAAATTTCACCTTTTCAGAATATTAATTGATTGTGAGCGAGCTAGGTTACAAGACGAGAACGGTGGGGACGAACAAAGCCGGAGGAAATTGGATTTGAATCCGATTCTACAATAACGATTCTGAAATAAATCGCTAATAGCAGCAAACTACAAGCTTAGCTCGAACAACTCGCATCTTTTTATTGCCGGGCACACAAAGGCGATTCGTAGCCGATTCGTGGGTGATACGACTACAATCTATTAAAAGATAACTTTTGTGCTACATGCTGCTAGCTTTTTCGAAAGCAGAAATCTGAAACTAAAATTATTTAACATGCCTCACATATTCAATTCAATTCAATTCAACTCAGTACCCTACAGTCAGAAAATAAATGCCATATGTTAGGGGGGGGGGGGGGGTCGTACCCAATTTCAGGAGAATGCTCCTACGTCAGTAGCGACTTAGACATCATTGTTAGATTGAATTTCAACTAAATTAGGAGAATCGCCAGGAATAATGTTTACTAAACATATTTTAGTTCCAATGCGTTGAAAAAGATAATTGTATTGCTGAAGTATAGAAGTATTCGCATGCCAACGTCTTTAAACTTACCATAACTTTAATGACAGAAGGGAAGAACCACGCATGCGCACCCATTACGTTCAGTTAGTTCATTGGGTAGTTCAATGCGTGGCTTGTCCCTTCACGCCAATCAAGTTAAGGTTTAAGTTAGACTATGGCACTATGTGGCTCAGCATCTCGTATGTTGGCATGTGAAAACTGTCCATTAACAAACACTTGCACAAATGACTAAGTACATATATGCAATGTGGAACTCAGCCCATCTGGCATTTGGTATTATAGTTTTTGGGTTTGTTGATATTTTTGGTAATTTATTATAGAAGTGAAGCATGAAGGAGCACGGACGGGGCCCATTTTTTGAGGAACAATGATGACATTTTTCTGGAAACAATTGTGGAAAAACGTGAAAATCACAGTCATGGTAGCCGACAGTCGTCGTTGTGAACTAATTGGTCACAGATTGTGTTACTGACATTTTTTAATTATTCCAAAAACATCCAGAAGTTTGACATCTGATCGTGTATAATATTTGAATTGTGTTTATATGTTGTACATGAAATAATGTTTTTCTGCATTCGTATACAGTACATGTTTTAAATGTTCCCCAGTTTACAAACGATATCTCAGAATGTCAATGGGTTACGTGCTCGCCCCTCGGTCCTATGTTGCGGGGTTCGCTCCCCGATCGAGGTTGGTGGGAATGTTTACGGATGAGAGAAATTACCTGAGACCACTCGATAGGAGGTGAAAGTCCCCCCTTGTAGGCAACACTCTCAGGTAGGTGAAGGTTTATCCCCTGGCGTTGGTGTTTAGCCTTAGTTGCAGAAATAGGCGAATTGAGATGACTACTTTTCGTGTGTCTGTTTGATCGCACCTTAGGTAGAACTAAGGGAGCACAAGAAAGGTTATCGAACTTCTTAGTTCGAGCTTATCTAAGTTCGACTTTCTTAAGGTCGAGATAAGGCTTACAGAGTTAACACGAGGTGAAGAAGGCCTCGGAGAGTGGACTCGTAAACAGTTACTTACTTAACGTCGATATTTGGGAACGTCCCAAAAAGTTGGCTGAAAATAATTAAAGTGAAGGATTCCAAGTTTCAAATCAGTTTTCTGCCTTTATTTCAGGAAAAACAAATCCCAAAATGACAGTATAGGAGCAGTCGCTCGTACTACTGTCCTTTTAACTCTGTCTGTTCATGGTTTGTCTGGCCCTTATATATGGTACCTGAGATACCAAGTGACAGACAGTGACCAATGGTCATAAAGAGGGCAATGGTCACATGAGCGTAAGCATGTGATTCGACTTAACTATTCAAAGTTCAGTTGGGAAATTTCCACTGAACTTTATCTTAGACAAAAGCACGGATATTGGAATTTACAATATCCAACTAAAAATTGCCAGCTTATAATGTGTCTTGCTTTGTGAGGGCGAACTAGTGTTAAACTAGTCTTAAAGGAAGCACGAGGTTTATGGTGCGCTTTACAATGTTGAAAATCAACAAACAAACAAACTTGACCAAACTTGAGTAAATGTTTGTTGGCGTTTGTCCAAATTTGTGATATGGCCAGCCGACATGTGGCTATGGGTGAGATGTGAATAAATAAAATTCCATATTCCAAGGGTATATGCCAATTCCTGTGCACATCACATCAAGATTAACATAACGGCCCTTTTAAGCGGGATTTAATCAAGAGTACACAAACGGCGGTATTATAATTCGTCGTGAGGTGATACAAACTCCAAAATGTCATTTCCATGGAAAAAGCAAGCGTCATTGTCATGTGCAGAAATCGTTGTCCATTCAAAAACGTTGCCTGCACTCTTCCGAACCACTGAACTATTGTTGGCAAATCTTCAGTGATTTGCATTTAATGAGTGCTGGTCGAATGCCACAAAACAATACCAGATGGTGTTCGGCCTGGAAGGCTATAGAGAATTTCAAACTGGCAAGAAGGACTTGGAATTACAAAGCTATGCAACAGTAATTTGGTCATGAATTGAGCCCTGATGCGCTTCAGACTTCTTAATTGATTTCCGAGCAGGGGTCCTTCACTTTAGGTCAATTATCTTTTTTCACTCGAGATCTATAGTAAAGGTGATGTTCCACCGTCTAACGCAGTGTTTTTCAACCGGTATGTCAGTGACAATGTCAGTGAAAGGGAAAGCGACACCAGAAGAAATGTGTCCCCAGTCACAAATGTGCTTTAATTTTTAAAACCTCGTGAAAGTCGGGTATTTTTCCTACATTTGTGTTAAACACCAAATTTATGCTGGAATTTCCCTTCTAGGTCAGGAAATTTCCGATAATTAGAAAAATCTGAAAAAAATGTCTTGGAAGTGGCAGCGAGATGGGTGCTTGAAATTTATAAGATAGGCCGTTGTATGTTTTAACAAATACATTTTCTGGACACCCTACTATAAAAAAATTAAAAAAATTAAGGACATCTACGAGGGGGGTAATCTGGACCAAAATCGTGTGGACAGGAGGTAGGAGAGGGGTCAATTTTTGGAGGAATTTCGGGGACGTCCTTTTGAATGGTCCCTTTATGTTTTGCCTGTTGACTGTTTTTAAGATGAAAGTTTGAAAGACATGTTCAGAAGTGTTCGAAGCGTATTTCACCAATCTGTTGTAAACATATTCATACAGCTGAGCAAATTCTTGGTTCTTGTTATGGTTTTCGAGTTCAACTTTTTCAATTTTGGATTATGTGCGGCCATGGCTCTACGTCAATGATCACGTGTCAGTCCGCAGCCAGGGTTCTAGTACGCAATTAAAAGCTTGATCAAAATCAACCGATTCCAATCTTTCACTTCAGCAATTTAAGGGTGCACATAAATAAAATTAAAGTCATATTCGGCTGATGAAAATCCCCGAGCACGGGCTGCGGGTCCATCGCATGGCCTGCTTACTGCATTAAAGGTCAAAGTAATTTCCAACCCAACGACATTTCCTCGTTCATCTTCATCTGAAGTTGTAACAGATGAAAAGTTATCTGGACTTTAGATGAGATTTTCAGCAGAGATGCGCCGCGCCATGATGGACGTCTGTCTCTCCTACTTTCATTTTCTTCTATGCCAGAAAATCCATTCAGTGGCACTCCAGCAGCGCGGTCTTATAGGTCATCGATGTAATGGTTGGCAGCGAAATCAGTTCGCCAAAGAGGCTGCCAATATTTGGGAGAGTTCAAGGCATACCGTGGCCAGCGTTTTATCAACGTTGGCTTTTAGTTATGACGAAGGGGCGAAAGGGCCGGTCCCCAGGCCCCCCGAGACCTCTCTTTCAACTGGCAAGAGACCAAAATGCTGGCTGGTGGCCACCATTAGATTTAATCACAGTGGGGAGGGCGGGTGACATCCTATGCGACTTGTAATCACCTGTGTTCACCAAAATCTATAGAAATAAAGAATGCTTTTTGATGATTGGCATTGCTTGGCTTCCATTGTGCTGCAGCATGCGCTTGTAGGGAGACAATAGCGCATGCGTCCTGTTGCCGAAGCACCATTGTTGCTCATCATCTTCAACATCAACGGATCTTTGTGATAAATGGTTAAAGTTGTTTTAGGCGATGGCATCGTTTGTTTGTGCTTATTTAACAATACCCCTAGACTCGTGGTAGAAGTGAATCGAACATTTGGTAAGAATTAGAAGCTGACCAGCCGATTTTGAGCCTTTTCTAATAACACTGTTAATCCAAATGGCTCTTGCACACTCTGTTAAATAATGGTGAAATCGGGTGTCTTGAAACACCCATTGGTGTTAACATGTTTAGTTTAAGGTATTATTTTTTTTGTTAGGTATTTAAAAATACCTAATGGTGTTTTAAATTAAATGTACATTTATAACACCGTTAAATGTTTGTAAGATACCAGAACATAGGTGGCACCACTGCTTTCATAAACAAATGACATTGCTTATATAAACAAAGTACAGCAGCTAATATACTTACTCTACCTGACAAATGTTTGGAAATTTCCAAATTTGTGCCGCTTGAGTTCACGAAATTGAGCAATTGCATAATATATTGAAATGTTACAGAAAATCATATGTACATTAAACTGGCCAGGGAACAGTCCTGACATAATTCCCATGAAATGAAAACTTAAAAAGAAGGACCCAGC
>JAUJYV010001377.1:0-18320 GCA_033995625.1 Ophyiulus pilosus
ATAGAGAGTTTGAGCCAGCCAACGTTAACGAAACGATAACGAGAAACGGCGCTGGAGACCCGGAATGTCAAGGCAAGGACTACCCTATGAGAAGCATGGCATTCCAATGACGTTCCTGGCCGTCAGCGCTGTTTCTCGTTAGCGTTACCGGTTCGTTAACGTTGGCTGGCTCATTAGAGAGTTTGAGCCAGTCAACGTTAACGAAACGATAACGACAACGAGGGACAACGCTGGTGGCAGAAATGGCATGATTTGCACAGGGTAGTCAATGATATTCCAGCCGCCAGCGCTGTTCCTCGTTGCCGTTATCGGTAACGCTGGCTGGCTCAATCTCTCTAATTTCTGGGGGTCTGCTGGGGGTCTGCTGGTGTGTGGACACCATGCGGACAGGGGGGAAGGGCGGTATAGCCATGCTGGACGATTTATTTGATAATAGAGAGATTGAGCCAGCCAAATTACGGGAAGGGAGGAGCCATAGTGGAGCATTAGTGGGCGTCCATAATGGCTTCCCCCTTCCTTTACCCCCTCTAAATGACGTTTTTTTTTTAATGGACCCTATAAGGCATGCCCTTCGAACCTGAATTATATAAAACGTAATGTATATATACAAACTATAAAAAAGCGTTGCCAAGTTGGCACCAGTTGCATAATCCTCATAAACTTAGTTTACTTTAACCCTAAAATAAAAACTTTGTATACAGTATATTTTATAGATGGTTTTCTAGCATAAAACCTCGGCATGCGGACGAAACGATAACTAACGGTAACGGTAACGAGAAACAGCGCTGGCGGCCGGGAATGTCAAGGACTACCCTATTCGAAGCATGGCATTCCAATGCCATTCCGGGCCGCCAGAAAACTAAAACGCTTAAATGGTATATCTAAACCACTTCCTAACTGCTATATCTTGAAAAATAGAGAGTTTGAGCCAGCCAACGTTAACGAAACGATAACGGTAACGAGAAACAGCGCTGGTGGCCCGGAATGTCATTGGAATGCCATGCTTCGCATAGGGTAGTCCCTGTTTCTCCTTATCGTTATCGTTTCGTTAACGTTGGCTGGCTCAAACTCTCTGTTTATGGTGTACAAATGACGTCAAGAGCGTTTTTTTGTTGTTGTCTCGTAGATCAGAGATGGTGACAATGCAATAAAAAAAACACCGTTATTTAGGATAATCTCTCGCGGACGTGGCTCCAAAACAATTAAATATCAGCCGTGTCACCTTTTCAAAATCCTGCTTGGCTCCTAGTTTTATTCCGGTTGAGAACCAACTGCAGTTTAGTGGCGTGTCAGCATTTCATTTTAAATTTGTGTAACGTTTTCACTTTTCTTCTCGCTTCCATATCAGTGGTTTTTTAAACTGCGTGCCGTCGAAAGTTTGCTAGCTCGGTTAACAGGGAGATTTAGCAATCTCTGAACGGTTAACTTACCGTAGGGTAAAATTCGGTAAAAAAAAAAATACGGTAAAATTCCCTGTTATACTCCTTTTAGCAGGCAACAATTTGGAAATTTAGCCCCCGAAACCCACCGTTGACGATTGCGAGCAGTGCTGCGTGTTTTTCGAAATGCACGTGTGCGTGATAACGATTCCCAAAGGGGAAACCAAACCGTCTCTTTTTTTTTTCCAAATGCACATGTGCCTGATCGTTTGAGGGAATAATTTACAAAAACGTGGCGGCTCCAGGACGTTTTCACTGTTGGAACTTATTTAACGCGATTTAGACAGTCAGCGCATGACGGAAGAATATTGAATCTAACGGCGCTTCTCCTAAATACCGTCCCGTTCAGGGTATTAATCACGTGACTTGGTGGACGGAGGCCTGTCGTCAACATTGCCTGCTAAAAGGAATATAACGTGGAATTATACCGTATTTTTCTACGGACGTTTTCCCTACGGTAAGCGAACGGTTAGAGGGTTGCTAAATTTCCCTAATAATACCCTGAGCGGACGGTATTTAGGAGGAGCTCCGTTAGATTCAATATCCTTCCGTCATGCGCAGACTGTCTAAATCGCGTTAAATATGTTCCAACAGTGAAAACGTTCTCGCAGCCGCCCTGAAACGATCAGGCACATGTGCATTTCGAAAAAAACACACAGCACTGTTGATCCGATTTGTAAAGTAGGGTGCCCAGAAAATGTGTTGGAACACACAAAGGCCCCATCCTGTAAATTTTCAAGCACCCCAATTCCACGACATTTTTCCAGATTTTTCTACATTAACGGAAATTTCCTGACCTCCAAGGAGAAATTCCAGCATAAAACTGGTGTTTAACGCAAATTTAAGCATAACACCCGACTTTCCCGAGGGTTTCAAAAATTCGTGTACATTTGGGACTGGGGCACACATTTCCACCGGTGTCCAATATTCCCCTTTAAAACACAAACAGAAAATCCAAAAACTGAAAAATACCATCATTAGTGGACGTCCATATTTGCTTCCCCCCACCCCACCCCCTGTCCACGTGCCAGCAGACCCCCCACCCCCCTCTTGAGGAGGTCCTTTTTAAAAGGCCCCTAAGACATCGAAAACCCCTCGCAGTTAGCGAGCTAATCTTGTAAAGCCACCGATTTTGACGAGAAACCCTGCTGATGATCGATCTTAGAAAAATCTAAATTTGGTAGCATGTGCTTTTATGATTTTTTTTTTGCAAACATCGATGATGTAAATAAGACGAAAACGATTTCCTCAAAATCCATGAAAAGCGAGTGCGATCGACTTTTTTCGCAGTATCCTTGCCAACGGCAAGAGGGCGTCACTTTCCGTTTAATCAAAACAATAGATGGTAACCATGCATTTAATTTTTACCTCTATGATTAATACATGTCTCGTTAAAGATCCATTCATTTTACCAAATGCGTATAATGGAAAAAAAAGCTCGATTAAAAGCAGAAAATCGGAAGTTGTAGCCGCTGATGTCAACTTTTCTCAACACGTACATAAACCTATTAAACAAAGGCAAAACTTTCAAAAAAGTCACAGTTTAGACACAAACTGATGTTTTCAGCAACAAACAAAAAGTGTGTTCGCGGATCAGTAATTCAATTCAAAAAGTATCGAACAATATGGCATGTACTCACTGACAAGTACACGAAGTAATCTGAACTACGCTTTATAAAAAGCAAAGCCTGCCTGCACTACATCTGTAAAGAAGTAAGTGGTAAACATTGGAGAGATTGAGCCAACCAACGCCTTAACGTTAAGAAGAACCACTCATGACGTGCAGTTAGTTCATTGGGTAGTTCAGTCCGTGGCTCCTCCCTTCCCGCCTCTAACGTTAAGGTTAACGTTAAGGCTTTGGCTGGCTCAATCTCTCTATTTTCTCTATTAACCTAAAATATTGCCCTTATTTCGTATTAAGTAAAATGCACGTACTTTTATTGCTTTGTTTAATACATGTCGTTATTGGAGCCTTTTTATTGGCTTTTATAATGCCTAATGTGGGTATGCGCTATTTATGAAAAGCCGGGTGCGGGAAATTGATTATTCATTGGACGGATTGCTATGAAAATGTGCAACCCATTGAAAACAATAGTCAAATGAAACGTTAATGACAAAACTAAATAGAAATTATGATGTTGATGTAAAGTAAACCTCCCGAACAGTACAATCCGGATGTTGAATGTTTTTAGTTTTCATAAGGAATGCTCTGCAGGCACAACATTTGCCTATTATAATCATAGCATTGCTTAAATTGCGCTGGGGGCAATCGATACAAAATTTTCTTTCGAGTAATGGACTTATTCGTTCTCATAATGCTTCACTTGCTTATTTGCATGCAAGTAAAATCAAAAAACTACGGACAATTATGTACGATTGTAGCAAATGTCTGAATTTCAATATAATGGTTTGAAATAATTTATATACAAAGAACCTCATCGAAATTCATTAGAATATCATTAATTGTGACTAACATTCTGTGTAAGCGACCCACTTCAATTTAAATTTGGCACCGCTTTGTTGCTTTTTTAGATCCTGAAACAGCACTTCACGGTTTTGTTCCCCTTTACCCAGAATCCCATTCACGTTATCAGGCACATGTGCATTTCGAAAAAAAAACAAAAAATAGAAAAAAACAGTGTTGTCGATTCCTTCAATGGTAAGTTTGGATGGCTAATTGTCTCATTGGCATTGCCATTAATGTTAATCGAAGTTCGTGTCTGTACTTGTTATCAAACACTTAAAATTCAAGCACAGTCTAGAAGACAAACTGTGAAATCTCCTCTGAAAGTTTGTACTATATCGAGCACCTCCTGTATTCACATAATACTTTTCAGCTCTTTTTATATTAATATGTTTGTACATTCATAATAAAGTATTTGTTCTCTTCATTTCGACTTTAGGATTAGTGTGAAGTGCAGTACTTCATAAATTCTCTTGGTCACTAAATTCAAACCCAAGCTCTCCTTTCTCGCTTTCTGGACTAATTATCCTTTAATCTTACCAAATAAGTTGCTTTTTTTTTGGTCAAAGATTTTTTTTGTTTCGACATCTGTTAGACGTTAATTGCACGCTTTTTTCTTTCTTTCTGGCCTGGTAATCCGCAGTATAAATTAAAAGCGATTTTTCTTGCTTTTCTTCTTTCGGTGAAGTGTAGGCCACGAAAGCGAAATAAAACAAATTGATTCGTAAGATTTGTTGTCCAGTCAAGAAAGCAGAATGTTGAACGAATTAGCTTCAGTTGCAATTTTGGTGAGTCATTAGTACGAGCCTTTCCTCTTGTATTTTTTTTTACCACTTATACATTTAATTTAACGGAATTTCTTATATGTTTAGTGCCTGTACATTTTTTTTTCTCAGAATTAATTAAATTGAGATTTCGTCTGTATTTCGCAGAAGTTTAATTATTGGATATGCAGGTGTATATCACAATATTTTATGATTGTAATTAGTTTCTTCACATACATGATTATAGTTGGTTGTGCTATTAGTATTTAGGTTTATGTTCTAACAGATGCTACCATTTTATGTTTCGTAAAAGTTCTTCCAATATTTCATGAATGTTAGCGATTATTTAAAATAAAGCAACGACTATTTCGAGTGTACGTCACTGGAGTCCATGTTTCCCATTACCTTTCCCTTTTGCACAGGGCATTAATTCGTTATATTGGTCTAAAATTGTCACGATACAACATTATAGATTTTCAATCATTTTGTCTTAGAAAGCTGTTAAAGTAAAATATTTTCGACTTTCCTCCAAACTTTCGCGGCACACTCTGGTGTTAAAAAGCACCGTCTTACACAAAGGTCGCCTCATGGAATACATGGATGTTGTTTAATCCAAGAATAAGTAAGATCATCTTTTTGTCCACATCTCAGTGTTATTCGGATGCCCAAAATGGTCCACTCGTAATCCGTTGCAATAACCGTCCTATAATTACTTCTGGCTTGTGCCCAAGGGTCATCGAGCTAAATAAATCACCCCATCCAAGAATAGCGGAATTCGCGAAATATGCTTTTTCTTTCTCGTGTTTGGATGTTTCTTTCTCCAAGATTTGATGGATGCGTGGAAATGTCTCCACTACGTAACAAATTGCAACATTAAAACGGAACCCCGCGAATTTTCTGAATATGATAGACAAATCACTGGCTTCATCTCTGGCAGGGAATATATTTCTTCGGTGTTATGTTAGACTGGAGAAATTTCTGAGTAAAATTCAACTACAATATCATATGCTGATAAGATACAAGTATTCGGATTACTTTTTATAGATAGACATAAATACAGGAATACAGGAAATGTCTGAGCAGGTAGTCGACGTCATTCCATATTGTACAATGCTCATATGAATAATATTGCATATAGTTCAGATAGGTATATTGTATGTTTAAACGTGCATTATGGTCTATTTGGCAAATTCATTACACTAAGTATACACATTGTGAGTCATAAAAAAGTAGAACCCAATTCAAAAAATCACAACTTTGTGAAAAATGCTTCAATTTAAATGAAATTTGACACTTACATAGACCAATAGTGTAGGAAGAGAAATGAATTATAAAATGTGCTGAAAATGTTCTCCGGTGGCCTTTACACAAGCCCCTAATATTTGAATATTAAAATGTACAAAACATACAAAACAATATTGAAATCATTATTTTTGTGAACCTCATATGTGATGATATTCACATCGAGCATGTGTTGTATTGGATTAAACAAGTATTGATAAAATATATTGTCAAATACCTTTGTTAGATACTGTGTGTTATCATTAAATTATTATCATTGAGTGATATTTTAACATTTCTGTAATGCTTTAAGTTTATTTTAATTTACATATTTGAATATCACCATAAACGTTTAAGTAGCATATAGTGTATGAACAATGACATGTTCAGAAGGAAACATTAGTCTGTTGATAACTTCCTCTACCAACATATCTAAAAAAAGTGGTCAACACTTCAGTGGAATTATCAGTGCTATATCCTCCATTCCGATATATATTGACCCAATTTCGTTTAGCCTGAACAACCTAATAGTCATAAACAAAACCATTTGGTAACATAAAGCTCCAGAGTTAATAGTATCCACGAGCATGATTATATACTTATATTATACGCTATTCTATACAAAAAGAGAAAGTAATGCTCTTTGTTGTGGATTGCGTTTTTTATCCATATCTACGCTATCTTTTTTTCCTATTTCAAGGGCTGAGATATTTTTTATCTTAATTTGTCGTTTTAACATCAGTGCAAGAGTGTTTCTCCTAGTTGTGTGGCATATTGCCGATGCATTTTCAGTTGGTTTGTCGAGTTTGGCGAGAGATTTTAGTTGTGCTTGAAAGCATTTGCTGAATGATATAGAAAACAGCAGACTTTGGTGTTTAATTCGCTGAGAAGATAACATTCTCGAAAGCTGGTATTGTCACTCGCAGACCACATTTATTAATGTTTTTCTTTTTTTTTGCTCCTACCATCCTCTTCCCCTCTGTTTATCAATGCTCGTGTTTATACGTGTACTTGGATGGGCCTTTTTTCTTCACACGAATTACATCTTGCTGAAGCCAAAACTAGGAAATTATTGACTTATTTCTGCGCTCTTTTTTCTTCTTCGTGTGGTGATGACAGCAAAATGCTTCCTTTAGTCAGTCTATAGAGAAAACATTCTCACCAACAGGCAACTACCATCCCTTATTCATTAACTCTGGCTATTGTTGTTGTTGGTTTGCCATCGCAGCTGACCATCAAAACTCATTTTGATGGATACATGGTGCATTTTCTGTGCATCGTCAAAAGGCTGTTTTTGAAATGAAAAAGAGAAAATCTTGTAAAAGATCATTTTTTTTTCTATCTAAATGCAGTTTTCCAGACAAAAAATCCTTAAAAATGGATT
Source organism: Ophyiulus pilosus (assembly GCA_033995625.1). Classification (NCBI taxonomy): domain Eukaryota; kingdom Metazoa; phylum Arthropoda; class Diplopoda; order Julida; family Julidae; genus Ophyiulus; species Ophyiulus pilosus. The sequence goes on from JAUJYV010001377.1 coordinate 7,333, forward strand.
TTTTCCACATAAAGTAGCCCCAAAATGAGTTCTACAACCCTTTCATATTGTTTCTTAACAACCTAATTATCTCTCTATATTCTGATGTCATGTTTCTTGATTATTTTTTGTATGTTTGGAATTCTCTATTATCAAATACATGTCAAAACATTTCTACTTTTACATTTGTTATTTGGAAACAAAAAATTCATAAATTCTGAGGATGCAGATTTAAAAAACTTCTATATATAATTTTGTGAAATCAGATTACGTTTGTCATTGGAAAAGCTATTTAAAACAACTACTTATTTTTGCTTTTTTGCTTACGAGCAAAACATTGCTGCGTTTTCTTATACTAATTGATAAACCATCTCGAGGCATGCTATTTATGTAGATTCATCATCTAGTTTAATCAGACAATCCATTAAGCTAATAAAACCTAAAACAGTTGGCACTTCTTTTAATTCTTCCTTTTTAATTTCATTTATCTAAAAGGCATTTATAGACATCTGTAGTCAGTTGTTTTATTGTGATCATTAGTTAATGGATGGTCGCGCCATCTTTTTATAAATGATTTGTTTCAGTTAGGAAAAAAGATCAAAAGTAACTGTCTATCGCCATAATAGATTTTTTTAAAAGTTAAGTTGAAAGCATCTCTTAGGAAATTAAAACATTAAATTAGATATATTTGAGGATGATAAATAGGATGACTATTTATAAATAACTAGAAAGCTGTTGATAAATGTATAGCGAAACACGTTGTTTGATATAGCTTTTACTTAATGAGATGACTCTGGTTTCATATTTTAGATATTCTATACTGCAGATACCCAATATTAATTGTTATGCAAATCATGTTTTTTTATTTAACTTTCCAGATAAGATGAACTATATGGTCTAATTTTTTTTAAATACTTCTATATGCATTCATATGTATTTTTTTTTAAATGCTGGTTTTTTTTTTGTTTGTTTTTGAAATAACATCGGATTTTTATATAATTTATCATAAAAAGTTTCAAGTGTTTTCTCGTTGCTCTTTACCCTCCTACATTTCTTTCCTTCTGGTGCAATATTTATCTCGTAATCGTCTTTACCAGAATTGATTCCTTGAATTTTACACCAGTTTCTATAACTCTTATCACTTTAATGATTGCGATTATGAACTAACCATAAAACCTTCTTAGTATTGTAATAATTCGCATTTTCTTTTATATATGACTGAGAAATTCACAGAAAAATTGTAAGCCAGACGTCAGAATTCTTAATGTATGTCTGGTTCTCTAACAAAATGTTCAAAATCTTGAAGACCATGTTATTAGTTGTATATATTTCCTGTTATTATTATAGTGGAGATTAAACGGTCCAGAAATTTTTAATTCGTAACCCGATAGTTTTTTAGTCTGTATTTTGTTTTAAAAATAAGTTATTATTGGGATTGAGAATGAAAATAATGAAATATACGCTGTATTTATGATGCTATTAAACAACATTGCAATTTTTATAAAATAGCTTCGAAGAAATAACTAATCACAAAAGTTCCAACGTGGTTTTAAGACAGTTCTGCTTGATTGATGTTACCATTATTGGAAAAAATGTATCAAATTTGTCTCGTTTCTTTACTGTATTTGATCTTATATTTGATGTGATGGTTCTACGAAATACATAGACAAAAGAACAAAAGTTATGACAGCCATTTCAAGTGGATTTCTATCATTCTCTATAAAACTATACTTGTTTTGAGCTGAGATACCGGTTATGTGAGGATGCTATTCGTGTTAATTGTCCATAACTGGGGCCAACATTTTCCTCCAGAAACAACTTATTTAGCTCTCTGAAAAAAATGCCCTTTTTGCAACCTTATAATTAGAGGCACTTTAATAATTCTATGTTGCTTTGTCTAGAAAGACAAGATGATTATTTCATCTGTATCTTTCAAACATGTACCAAAGATTATATGCTTTCTGCGTTTAATTAAGAAATCGTCCTTTATTCATCTTAAATGCTGGGCATTAATCTTACTAAAAGCAAATCAGTTTCTTATACAAACTACAAACTGTGTGTGTATTTTCCAAAACTGGCTGGATACTATATTTGAGTTGTTTTCAACATCGATTCAACGTAATTACATATACTGAACACTTGCTGGGTTTGTTCGGACAATTGCTTTCCCCATATGGCTATTTTTATGTATTGGAAAATAAATGGACAGTTTTTATCTCACTTTTGCTTGTTTTGTCTTCATTTGTTTTGTTTGCTATTGTAACCCAATTTCTGTTGTCCACTAACAGCTCACTTTAATTGCACGTTGTTGGGCTGTTTCATAAAATATGTAGTTAACGTCTCTTTGGAAACTACTTTTTTTGTGATTCTGTGAAAAATGCATTGGTTTTTCCAATTTTGTATTTTTTGTAAGCATGTTTAGGCTGAATCGTTAATTTCTGTAATTAGCTTATACAGGATAAAATGTAAGACTACTTGTTTCAAGTATTCTCAAATGAAGTACCATAGTTTGATCCATTTATCGGTATAAAGGCAACTTGTGAAATTGTAGCTTAGATGACTTCATGTTTTAAGTAACCAATACTAAAATCAAGCTGTTCTTGCTTTTACAAATTCTATGGAATTCATTTTGACCAAAATGTCAACCATTGACAAAGAATCATTCCTAATAACAGTTGAATAAATTCGAATAGCCCACCCACACAACTTTTTATAACTTCTTAAGCTTTGAAACTTATTAAAAGTGGTATGGAGCATTAAATATACGGACCTGTAATTCGTGTTATTAGACAGTTTGAGCATGCCACACATCTGTATACTTACCTTAGAACCATATATAAGAACCACGCATGCGCACCCATTACGTTCAGTTAGTTCATTGGGTAGTTCAAATGCGTGGCTCCTCCCTTCCCGCCGCTAACGTTATGGTATGTATAAAGACGTGTGGCATGCTCAAACTGTCTAGTAACGTTTTCCCTTAACATTATATCAAGTTGAAAAATTATACAGTTTGAGCATGCCAACGTCTTTACACGCAATGAAGTACCCAATGAACTAACTGAACGTAATGAGTACACATGCGTGGTTCTTCCCTTTCCGCCAATAAAGTTAAGGAAAGTATAACGACTTTGGCATGCTCAAACTGTCTACTATGTGTGCATTTTTAGAGTTCTAAGAAGGGCTCTCTTGGGATCGTAAGATTCGATTTCTCGTTGGAAAACGTTTTAAGTGGGAAACCTTATAACAGGGAAACGTTAACATTAGTTCTATGTGGGACTTCTTACAGGGAAAACTTCTTGTGCTTGTTATACTTTCTGTATGACATTGTAAGGGCTGGCATCTACTCGAGTGTCTTATGAAGAGAAATGTCTTATAAGTCTCAATCTTTTCAATATTTATGAAATTCAGTGCAGCACGGTATATCAATCTGTTGTTTGTATCCAATTGACGTTAATGGCAGGCTATCGGCACATATAATTAGAGCATTATCACCCTAAAGGCCATAATTTGCCTGCCAAAACGTTGCCCCAGTAGTTTACTCTTTGCATTTTTCCAATTGTGCTAAAATCTGAATGACGTGTTTTGGTGTCTTGTTTGTGTAGTTTACCGCGTTTTCCCTTGCGAATAATTGCAGCCAAGAATCTCTTGTTGCATGACTCGAAGGACTTAGCAGTGGCAATCCTCTTTGATGATAAGTAGGCCCAGGCTTAGTACATTGATACAAGCGAGAAAGGGAGAGAGAGAAGAGACATTGTGTTTCTGCTCTTTGAAACATATCCCTCCTATACCGATTTTACTATATTTTTCTTCTTTTATACATTCTCTCTCTAGGCCTATTGTGTGTTTGCAGACTTAATTAATGCATAAAAGACATTCTAGCCGCTTTGTTGAACGATCCGCACTATTACTAATTTACATTAATGAAGTATCACGCTCAATATTCTAGTCCTTGCATATTTTTTCTTTATTTTTCAAAAACCTTGTCATCGTCTTAATATGCCCCCTAACGCATTATATGCAAATAGGGCTTCTTCAGCTATTCAGTCTTGTGTTACTGGTGTGATGCTAGCGTATACAATCTTGATTTTCTATATGTATTTTTTCTCCTCATCCGTTAATTTATTTACTGCCGAAATCTTATTGAAACTGTTCTCTGGTCTTATCTTTATGCAAACTTGAAAATGACTGAATTTGAGCGTGTAGGTCTTAGGCTAAAAGCTCGCTAAAAGTGAATATCATTTCCTCATCGTCTTAATCATCGGGAAAGACAGATAGTAGCACCATAGCTAGTGCAGTCTCATTATTTCTGCTAGGCCTTATAGCAATGTTCAAAATGTTCAACCGAAATACCTTCGAGTATACAGGCTGGGGAATTGAGTGTTGTCTCATCGATGGTAGACATTAAATTATTCGCCTCAATTTCATTTATCAGGCGCACATCTGTTATTGTATATTTTTGTGCTGATATTTGGACGCTATAGTATTTCCTATACTGGCGATGCTGAATCTACTAGTTTCTCAATGCGAAGCTTGTTTTGTTACCTTGTGGCACTGCAAGTACAGATTCTAAATCATTTTTGTCTGATTTCAATACAATTGCAAATATTAATGACATTATTACTTGCCAATACTCATGTACGTATTTAACCTGAAGAACACGTGCAAGAAATTTGTGAAAAATTTGCAATTGTTTAAGCGAATATTTACAAATTTCTGTTTTGAGATCCGTTTTGTAAAAAGTTTCAAGATTTTAATTTATCATTATTTCACTTAATATTCACTAACGATTTAATCTAAATAATATTACAGTATTAATTATTGTACAATAGACAGTTTGAGTAGGCGACGTATTTATACGAGAAGGGAAGAACAGCGCATGCGCACCCATTCCGTTCAGGTAGTTCATTGGGTAGTTCACTTCCTTCCCGCCATTAAAGTTAAGGTAAGTATAAAGACGTTGGCATGCTCAAACTGTCTAATGTTTTATTTATGTATGATAAAGGTGGTACAAAAATCCCGAATGATAAAATACAATGAAGATTATTAAATCATTACATTTTATTCGAATGGTATTTTGATTTTGTATAATAAGGGTATCTTCTTATAGACTTGGGCCTATTCCCAATTTATTAAACCCCTGAAAATATAATGCAGCGAAAGAAAATATGAACAATGTTTTTACCCTAACATTCATTTACCAACTTTTTCCCTCTTGTTACTATTATGTTCAAATTCATTCTGGACGGTTTAAACTCCAAGGTTCATAAATCTGATGTTAGCTCCCCTTGTTTTATCTCGGTCCAAGTATAATGTATTGAACTTTTGTTTAAAGTGCAGTGAAAAGAAATTGCGTAATAAATACGCAGAAGTGCTAGTGATAAAAATCAAAAAATAAAACGTAGCCAAGTTCCTGAGAAACGATATTATGAAAAACGATTTTCTCGTAAGTTGTACTCGTTTTTTGAAATGTCAAACTTAAGTCGTTTAAATGGGAGCCGGATTTAAACTGGTGTCAGGGTTTATATTTTATGTGATAGAGATATTAGTATATATATAGCAGGCGCAATTCTAGGCTTTTTATTTCAGATATGAAAACCAGACTAGATTTATGAAAATGGATTGTTCTATCTTAAATATTTTAGCTATATTCACAATTGATAGCGTGGAAGGGATGGGTGCAAGGAACTGCGTTATAAAAGTCAACTGTAAAATATTTCACAAAATCTTCCAGCCCTTTGAGAATTATTGAAATAAAGTAAACTATAAATTTTACCTATCGGAACCATGAGCTTACTTTTATAGGCGACTACTTCATTTTAGTAGAGAACTTTTAGAACAACACGTAGCCAAATGGGTTGTAAAATGTGGAAATAACATCATTTTCGAAATTTGACAAGCTGAAATTTCATTTCAAAGGATTTTATAATAGAACGGAAAGGTTTCAAAGCTAATGTTATTTTAATGTTTCAACTACGTTTGTTATTATGAACGATAAATATCCGTTTTCATGTTTATTTTCATTACAGGATTATGAAATACATAACATAAATACTTTAATGTTCTTAAATTACTGACTATCATTAGTAGTTTCCGTGACTTACTCTAATACAGTCGAATGCCATTTTTTACCCTTTTTAATTTTATATACATTTATGGTAATGTGCTTATTAAGTTATTGCGTGCTAAATTATTTTTGTTGAAATTTATTTAGTTGAGCTAGGTCGTGATATGTTAGCTTTAATCAACAGTATCATCTTACAATGCATCCATTATTAATCACGAACCCTTAAAACACTATACTAATTTTAAAAATAATGTATGCACCCATAAACCTGTGGTATTTTGAAATCGATTAATTACCTATGTTTAAAACATAGGTAAGTCCTATAAGACCAAACTTGAAGCACAGACTTACTTAATAAATTAAGTTGTAGCTGTGGAAGTTACAGTAGTTTATTCTGTATTTTTTTTTTACATTTCGCCTTAGGTAAAATGTAAGTAATAAGGAAAAGGCTATCATAAAAGTTTTAATTGTAGAAAAGTCTTGTGTGCAAGACTGGTCTGGTAATCGTCTCTGGCCTTAATCGTCGATTCTAAGACAGAACGTCCGCAATTAGTCTTAGCCGTAATAAAACATTCCATAAAATAACCAACAAGAAGTGACGATAAAGGCAGCTTCCGGTCCCCGTAACGAAATAGCTCCCTCTGGGAGTCAAAAGCAGATAGTGGATAGCAGTGAACAGAGTATCTAAAAAAATAAAGACAATAGAACAAAACATAAAACACGCTACAATTTCAGCTGGTATAGTATCATTTTGAAGTAACATGTAATGCTACTATTTTCATGACTAGTAAAAACGTCATAACTTTAAATTTATCACTCGTTTTTAGACTTCCTATCTTCATCTGCACTGCAATTAACAATTTTCCACATGTACTTAATTGTATATCTTTAATTACTGCTTTGCTTAACTGCTTACAAAATGATTTTCCTTTTCCGCGAAATAATGCATTTATTTCAAAAGTTTTAAACATGGAGTAAAATGCATTCTTAATTTGTTATAAGAAAAGATAGACTTTTAAATGCCATACTTTTTGTTTTATAAAAAAGTATATTAGTTTGGCCTTCACATTATCTCTCAAATAATACGTTATTTCAACAGGAAGTGTTCGCGAAAGTTATGGATAATATGTATATACATTCGTATATATGACAATTCATGGACAAGCCTGTCATATGTGGAAACGTGTTTATCAAGAACATAAATGTAATTTGTATATGAGAATTCCCTTTGTGTTTAGTCGCTGTGCAATTAAGCGGTACTCGACTGCACATGGGACATAATATGACAATATGGTCATATATATTTTTTTCCACTCGATTTGATTGACTCGTATGTCACACTGCTGTCAAATGTCCAAGTTTTTTCCCTCTGGACAAACGTTCGCGGACCATCCGTTTGAGAAATTCTTTTCTCACAGGTCTCGAGATATATCCATTCCCAGAGCAATTCGCCAACATCAATAGATTACCTTCTAATTTAATAACGGTCTGTTGGAGTAATTGACGGAATACGTGTCTGTGTGGGGTCTATTCCAAGCACTGCAATGGCCGCCGCCAGCACTGGTCTAACGCGATTAGCGTCAGGTTGCTTCTGCCTTTGGTTCAGTTTGGGGGTGTTGTTTTTAAGGGTTTTTGCTCGTAAAACGAACAAGGGGCATTTTGCTCTTCTTTTGAGCCATTGAAGTACGTTGAACGCCGCAAATGGGTCTGCATCGAAGTGCTTTTGATCTTCTCGTTGCTTTGCAAAATCGTCCTAAAATATCGTCTGTTTACTCACCTGTGTTTCAATCGCGTTTGGTTACACGAACGATTGCCCCATTGCCATTTCTTCCGAGTTAGGGCCTTCCAATTGCCTCTTCTAGCAATTTGGAAAAAAAATGCTCCCTGTATAAGCATGCAACCACACGGCTATCCTAGTCCTCGCTATAACGCTCCTAAGAAGACCAAAAAAAGATAACATACCCGCAGCTTTAGCTATAAAATTGCTCATCTTTGAACTCGTAAAACACATTGAAATTTTCAGCAAAAGCGATATCGATCCTGTACAAGTGCACAACAATCCTGTTGTCCTTATTATAATGTCTTTTTTATATTTTTTTTCTACGTGAAAATAGACTTTAGTATTCTGTAAAAGGGTTCTCTAGTAAATCATCTGCATTTTTAAAACTTGAGTGGACGAAGGGAAGACTTGCTTTTATCCGATTTTGAACAATTCGAGGTAGACTATAAAGGTATTGTAGAAACCAAAATAACTTATTAACTTATTTATAAACTTTCTTTAAAACTCCATTACACGCTAATGTGTCCTGTAAATAAGATTTTTATGAATACAATCTTGACCTAATGAAAATCTGAGACTAGTATTGACAAACAAACAAAGATTTACATATAGACTTAACCGTTAGGGCAATCGGCCCCCTGTCACGGATATCTCGAGGGTTTGGGGTCTGTAGTTTGTAGGTATTTATAAGGTAGCATTAAGTATTATTAAACTTTCTGTACATTGTCCACAGTTGTGACTTTGGAGGTTAAGTAGAATTTGAAAAATGATGTCGTTAGGGTAAGAGTAGATGTCCCAAGCATGGTGACTGATTTGCATAATATGCATTTGAAAGTTTCATTTAATTGGAACTAAGATTACACCGAATATAAGTTTCAAATGTGGTCATATATACACAGCAGAATTATTATAAAATTCACAACAGACAAGAAATGTAGTGAAAGCAGGGTTTTGGAGATGTACTTTTGTGAAAATAAATTCAAAATAGCTATTTTCGACCATGTAATTCCCAATTATTTTTTTCTAAAACAGCCAAATTTCGATTTTATTACCTTCTTAAATAAGATATCAACAAATAATCTATAATCTTGTATCTCGTTATTTTCATTGAATTGTGCAAAAATGGATATTCAGTGAAGAAGGTATGTAAAAAATGAACCAAATTTCCGCACGCAAAACACATACGTAAAAATAATAGCAGAAACATCGTTCATAATTTGTTCTTGCGAAGTTTTAATTGGTGGTCGTTACGGCTGAGCTAGTGCTTTGAATTAATAATGTTTACGACTCAAAATGGGACATTAAGAATTTATGAGTAAGCCTCGTGGACCGCTTTAAAGCTTACGTTTTCGTTTGAAGGCTGCTGTATTATTATATACTTAACACTGGGTGGTAATTATGGTGGTCCTTCTCCTCCACACTCCAATCAATACCTTTAGAAATGTTCGTTACAATGTTACAATGTCCGTTGGGGGTCCTGATGTGTGACGCCAAAACGGATCCAAAAGCTTCAGCAGTTGACAACGATGGAGAAACAACACATTTTTCTTAGAGTAAGCCTAAAACCGAAAGCAGGAATCAATTTGTTGTTCAAGTTTTGTTGGCTTAAGAGATTCGTCCGAAAAGCATATTATATAGTTACAAATTTTGTGAAACAGGGTGACTTAAAATGTCTTTTTTTTCTGTTTGCACTTTTCATTTTCAAAAATAATTTGTAGGACTTTAGTTTTGTTACAACTGTGGAAGTAAACGTTTTTATCGGAAAAGATATAAAATTGATTTTCTGAAAACTAATGTATTAATGAAGAATGCGACACAGAACTAATTCGTGGAAATGGAGAAACAGTATAAAGTTTAAAACGATTTTTTCCCGAAAATCGATAATATGCAAATGAAATGCATGTTTAATTTACACATTTCAGATTATTCTGTGTGAATGCGTGCGTACGTAAGCAATTTTCAGATAGTTTTATCAAATTAATGAGGTGGGGGTAAACTAGAATATGCTTTAGAATTTGCAATAATAATGTAGTTTTTATTCAATAAATCAAGCTTTGGGTAATTTTGATTCAATTCCTACAGATTATACAGAAAAATTGCATCTAATTTTGATCCATCAACAAGACGGGTTTTGGAGAGAGGTTTTAGATGAAACAAGTTGAAATCGATATAATATAGTATTTGTTGTAATATTATGTTTTGGTTTAAATATGTAGATACAAATAGGGTTCTGCTAAACAGCGCCATCTAACCAATGTAACAAGCAATATTTGGGTTCCATTATCTTTTCATTTCGTTTTATTGCTGAATGAAAAATGAAGAAAACTGCTCAAACTCATTTCGTTGAGCTTTTTTAAGGCAGATATGCCTACGCCTTTACTCCTGAACTTGTATATAGAAATGTTGTAAAATGTAAATCGTAGCAGAGGTCATAAAGAGAAGACCCAAGAAATCTCTTATTTCAAAAGCATGTCAAAATGAGAAATTTCCAACACATAATGACGTAAATCCTGCCGCAGACCGAGAAATGTCGGGTCTGGATGCCTTTGTGGATATTTCTCATTCGTATAGTTGAAGGAAACCTTTATTAAAGGAGACGACCAATGTGCGTTTGAGGGTTTATGTCGAAAAGTGAATGGTGACACAGCCTACTGTACAAGTAAGTGCATTTTGGAAAAAAAGAGAGTGTATTGCCATGGAAATTTCCATCTGACATTGGAAAAAGTCTATTGTATAAGTGATTTAGTAAATGTTTACCAGCATTTGGAATTTATTCTTAAAGATATCAAAAAAACATGTTGGCACTTGACATTGGACATCAATTTTTCTGATGGTGCTATTTTGAACTTTAAGCCGTTAAAGTTAAGGCAATACCCCAATTAAAAACTTGTAGAGCTTCGTCTAATTAGTGTTAATGTGTCCGTTTGTGATAGTTAATTAGGCATAGCAAACTTTCAGTTGGCCTGTCTAATAGCAGCAATCATGTATTACACCTATGCTTTACAGTAAAGCATTGATATTAGCCAACATGATTGCTACCTTTAGGTAAAAACAAAAATAATCACTGAACGTCTGCCATATATTAAGTGCTAAGGGCCGGTTGCACCAACAAAGGTTAAATAAAAGGTTAGCTAACCTGAGGTTATATAAAACCACGAGTTAACC